>JARCZZ010040321.1:9998-24002 GCA_030323915.1 Brotogeris chrysoptera
TAAGAACAGTTTAGTAACTAAGGTATAACATAAATCACCATTTCTATCACCAATAATAATACAAGAGAAATACAAGGGAAGGGGACAGGACACTCACCACCCGACCGAGCCGAGAGAGAGAGCGAGCGAGAGAGTGAGAGAGAGCCACTTCCGGGTTCCTGCCCCCAGTATCGCACATCTTGGGCATGATGTGCTGTGGTATGGAATAACCTCTTTGGTCAGTTTGGGTCAGGTGTCCCGTCTCCACTTCCTCCCGGCCTCCCCCCCATCCCCAGCAGAGCATGAGACTCAGAAATTCCTTGGTCAGATCAAAACACCATCAAGCAGCCACAGAAAACACTGGTGTTATCCGCGCTGCTCCTGCTACCAAGGAGAAAAATTACTACTGCTGCTGAACCCAGCACAAAAGAGTATTCTTTGTTTAAAATTTCCTGGGTTTGCATGGTAGACAGCTTCTCTCAGGCTGACAATAAGAAAAATGATTCAGATGAGTTCTACTTAATGAGACAGCTTCAAGCTGCAGAGGCTTTTTTTTGCCAGACAATTGCTATCTAGGACAAATACCCGCCATTAACTACAATATTATCTAAATTGTGATTTTAGGTGTGAGAATTTGAAATTATATTGCAAATATGTTACTAGAACTCTATAAATTCACAACCACACAGTGAAAATATCCGCTGTTTGACCTTGGTTATATCTTTTATATTAATTTCACCCAACAATTTTAAAACACAAATTTCAAAACTGTTTTAGTATATGCCTGCATTGGTTTAAGTTCCGTATTTCTTTAAAACGGACTAAGTTTTGTTTAATTCAAGTTGACTAGAAATTTAAGAAATTTTAATGAAGTTGTAATTAAACATGTTAGACTATATTTTTGAGTGAGCTACTGATGTTCAGTTCTACAAGTTAATAACCACCTTAAGTAGGACGAAGTTTTTATTTAGTTTGTTTTTCATTTAGGATTAAAAAGCACAATAATTTGCCTGAATTAATTGTCTGTACTGATTCAATTCCTTCACATGATCCCGTTTAACCCCAAATTAGCTACTTTATATTATTATGATTTGTTTGTTCAATACATTAAAAATATCAACTTGTGTAATGCTGTATTTAAGCTAACAGATTAACCTACATTCTGAGATTATTGTGGCCATTTTCTTTGAAACCTTGTTTTGGCTATATGATTATTCAATTCCTTTTTATTTTTTTTCCAAAAAAAAAAAAAAAAAGGAAGCAAATGGCTATTAGGTAATGTTTAAGATGACTAAAAGCAAATGAAGTAGTAAAGATGAAAGAGACCATCTTTCTATATTTAAAAATCCATTAAAATTAAGTCAAATAACACCTGTTTCATTTACACATCTAGTGTTACTACTGATTTATGATTTATGACTGATCACTGACCTTGCAATGTGCAAACATTTAGCTTGAAGCCACATTAGCCAACCAAATGTCCTCAAAAGGGTCTTTAATATGCCGTATAGAAAATAAGGGCAAGTATTGTCTCAATAGTTTTTGAAACTTAAGAAAATAATTAATTATTTACAACACTGAAAAAATCATCAATACCTGAACTAAAAAGTTTATTCGGCTTTATTACACTGCAGTGTTACTTTTTCTATCAGCATGCTTAAAATATAGGTATTTATTTTACATTAAAATAGTTATTATTAAATGAAAACAAACTGTTAATTTCCACTAAGCTTGGTAATTAACCCACTACAATGAAGAATCACACTTTTCACAGAAAGCTGGTTTATAGTCCTCATTTACTCAGATGTATGCACTGATTATGCCACTTTGACAAAAGTAACCAGCATAGCATTCCACTATGATGATAAATTTAAAGGTCTTCTCCATCATTCAGATTCTCATAGTTCTTAATATAGAGTAATGCAGTTCTTTCCCAAGAAGGCTTCTTTTACTTGTACAAACTTCAGAAAGATAGGAATGAGAATTTGCCCCTTTTTATTACAGATTACCAAATGGCCATTGAGTAAGGCATAGAACAAGATACAAGGTAAATTCTATCTGCCAGCTCCCTGCAGGACAAAACAGATTTACACTTACTGTAAACAGAAAAGTCTGACTGAATTTTTGCCCCTCAGAAAGATGTAAACCAAATACAGAACTGCTTAGTAATGACCTATTCTAATGTGGAAATATATTTTAGCAGAAATATATTTTAGGAGAGGTGATTTGAGTGTTCAGATCTGGGATCTGTTTTAGGCAAGGATTCACCAAGGAAGCATTTATTCAATCCTTCCACTATGAGTAAAACTCTCTTCTTTCTATACCAAAGGCCAAGGAAGTATGTAGGACAACGAGACCCTTCCATGCTTCATAATCCACATGGTGTCTTAGCAACTGTTATCCATCTATGGGCTGAAAGAGCAGCTACTGTTCTTCTTAACTCCTGGATTTAACTGTATACATACAGTATGGTTTC
This sequence comes from Brotogeris chrysoptera, assembly GCA_030323915.1. Lineage (NCBI taxonomy): Eukaryota > Metazoa > Chordata > Aves > Psittaciformes > Psittacidae > Brotogeris > Brotogeris chrysoptera. Next base: position 12,454 of record JARCZZ010040321.1, read on the forward strand.
ACCAGATGGTGGGCTTAGATAGTAAAGGATCTTGCATAGACTTCAAAGGAGAGCAGATGGTTTAACTTTATAATATCTAGAAAGACTGAGTTTCTTAACTCTTTAGTGAACATCTGAAACAAATTGCCATCTTAAAACCACTTGTCATCACTGAGATGTGTGTAAGGAAATCTTATCTTTTTATTCTACATGTGCATTTCTATTCTTAATTTTTGGAAGCAACATTAATATCAATTCCAAGTGCACTACTGTGCCATCTACAGCTCACATAATGTTTATTTCAGTTCTTATTATTTTCTTTTATGTATGACTAGCTCACTGTGATTTGCCTCTGGTACCCTTTTCAAGAACTGCAAATAGTGTTTTACTAACCAGGAACTATGAAAAGATGTCCCTAAGAGACAGCATGCTTGGATTTCATCCTGCAAGTAATATGGTTGTTGTTTAAGAGCAATCCATTGCACTTTGACCACTGCATATATTCATTAATATTATGTGTTATGAACAATTTTGTAAAATCAAGAGATGAAACAAAAATAGCTTACTTGGCAATAAAAGCTGAACACATCAAGCATTTGTTCTGCTGGGGGAAAACCTGAGGCATCTTAACAGCAGCTGAGCAAAATGATAGATTTCAGAAGTGCTGCTAGTGAAATATTGTTGTCTGATTGTTCTGGCATCAGCATGCAGATTATGAGAAGGTTTAATGGTTTCAGATGACAGCTAAAGCTGTGTGTCATTCACTCTGCAGTGAATTTTGCAACTCAAATACATTACTATTGATGTCTTCCAACTCTCACTTTATGAACTTTTTCTAATATGTGGTTGTATTTTATAGACAAGGGAAACTGATTAAGCAGGAACACATTTGTTGCAGTCCAGAAGTTTCCTTATTTGGTTTAATGTTGGTTTTCATTAAGGCAAAGTTGCTATTCATGTTGAACAGCCTGCTATTTATCACTATGTGGACAGAAGATTGCCTACTAAAATATTAATTTAGGCAAAAAGTTAACGACAAGGAAGGAAAAAGAACATAATTAGCTTTCCTAAAAATGCTGTATCCCTCCACACACGCATGCACAAACAAACACACCAGTCCTTGAGGACAAAGAAGTCTCACACCTCCAGTTTTTTTAGCTTCTCCTTTTATGCTTTATCAAAATCTACTTCTTTGAAGAAAAATTTCAACACATCTAATGCTATTTGAAATAGAATTAGATTTCAAATCAAATCTAATTTGATTTCATGACCCAAATACTACTTCCACAAATGCTACTTCCACTATGCTTTTATCCAAGAATCACTTGGATTAGATGCACATACACTATTAGTCAATAAACAAACCATGGCTGTATGACTGTTGGGTGGCATATATTGTGTAATAATCCATTATAGTGAAGTACAGTGACATGATTCTGAGGATGCTGCTGACAGAATTGAAGAGTTTCATCCTCCTTAGGTGTTAGCAAAATAGACATCCAGATAATAAGTAACCAACAGCAGAAGAGGATGTGGTCCAAAACATCCTAACTGCACTACTTCCAAATGCAATTTCAGGAAACCAAAACCAAATACAATTATAATATTCAGTATTTCAGGCAAGTAAACTTCGTATTTAGAAAATCATCCTCAACCTTTATATGTTAAGAAATCTTTAAGTCACCAAAAAAAGTTAAAGTGTCTTATACAAAAAAAATCTAATCAGTAAGCACAGAGAATAAGTATGCATCATTACATGGAAAGTCTGTCTAAGCTTCTGCAGTGGTAAATTAGAATAACTTTGACATATATTGCAAGTTTACAGCACTGTTTTCTGACTTTGCTCACGACTTGCACTGTAGGTAGTACCATTTCTCCTGTACAGCAGAATACTAAATAAATAGCAACTTTAATATAATTTAATATGATTGGAAGTTGTTGGTTTAAATAGTTCTAACTGAAGTAAACTATATTTAGATACATTAAATTTTTAATTTTCAACAAATACAATTTAAGCAATGGTTGATGAGAAAAGACCACATTTTGTGCACTGGAAGACCAAGACATGCTTTAGTGAAGTTTTCTAACTAAAAGAGTGTCATGATTTAAGCTGTAAATCTCACGCAGCCTGTTAACTCACTTCTCCCTCTTTCTTCCCCCACACTCCAATGGGGGGTGGAATGGTGAGACGAATCAAAAGAATGTAACTCCCACGGGTTGAGATAAGAACAGTCCAGTAACTGAGGTATAATACAATCAATACTGCTACCACAAATAATTATAATGACAAGGCAAATACAAGGGAAGAGGATACAACTGCTCACCACCCGACCGAGCTGAGAGAGAGAGAGACTTCCGGGTTCCTGCCCCCAGTTTTTTACATCCTGGGCATGACGTGCTGTGGCATGGAATAACCTCTTTGTTCAGTTTGGGTCAGGTGTCCTGCCTCTGCTTCCTCCCAGCTTCCCCTCCTCCCCAGCAGAGCATGAGACTCAGAAAGTCCTTGGTCAAACCCAAACATTACCAAGCAGTAACTGAAAACACTGGTGTTATCAGCACTGCTCCCAGACCCAAAATCAAAAACACAGTGCTGCACCAGCTACCAAGAAGGAGAAAATGACTGCTGCTGCTGAGCCCAGGACAAAGAGGTCTTAGGAATGGACAATAGGGATTGCAAAAGAGGGCTACATAAGTCAGTGCAAAGGCCTGCCAGGAAAAGTAATTTCTTTCTCCAATACCTATCTGCCAATTGAATCAAATATCCACAATTTCTATCCCTCCCCAATTCTTTAAGAATACTAAGATGAAAAAGTTTATGTGACTAAAAGGACTTTGAAGACTTTCACTTTAAATTGAGAGGATTATGTCATTAACTACCATAACTGTCTATGTACCACCCCTGGAAACACAACATCTGTTGCAGTCACTTCCCTTAAGCTGCATTCACTGACCCAGTTAATCAGCTTTGTATCTCTGGTTCCCATCATCAAAGATGTGAATTTGTCTCGGCTTAGTGGCATCTCTAGAGAACTACATCATATATATTTAACTAGAATCAAAGTAATTTTAGAACACTTGCTGTTACTGATTATTCTCTTTTTTATTTCACAAAATGTATAATCCTAGTTTAACATTACAGGATATTATTTTTCATTCTTTGGGAACATGTTTTGTCTTTGTATGTCTTTAAGTATTAAGGCTTCAGTATGTATTCTGTTAATTGAAAGCACCTTAGATCTTCATGAGTCATCAGTCTAAAGGAAGCATACAAGTGCAGTTACAGGTAGAATTTAGCTCAAGTTCAGAAATGTGTTCTCATAAAAAGCAAGACTACAAATCATCACATGTACCAAGAAAAGTATCAGTCTGATTCTTAAAATCCTAGTGGGTCCCAAATTCACAGAAGTAAAGAGAAAAATCTCCTTTGATTTGAGAAAGCTTAGAATCAGAATAAATTATCTATGACTTTCACAATTTTCTCCATGTACCATGAATTGCCTTAGCAACAAGGTCATTCCTTTGACTACAAAGCACTGATATATGGAAACTGGGGCAGCTTAAGAAAGTACAACGTATTTTGTTATGTTGAGGTTATTCAAGTCTCCAGATTAGTAGTTTCTTAGATGATGAAATAACTGCACTCTGATTAAAACAGAAATATCTTTTAATTTAACAATGTTTACCACATAATATATATTTTTAGACTAAGAAGTTGATTTAGCAAATTTATATTTGCTTGATTAATTTAATGGCTTTTCTCTCTCTTTTATATCATTAAACATCTACCAAGAAATATTAAAAGTAGAAACTAAATAAAATCTGTTTTTTTCCTGTAGTTCATTCTGGTTTTCATTTTACTTTCAAGTTAGCTTATCAGTTACTAAGACATAATGCATTTCAATTTTTTAATCATTTTAAATAGGAAAAATATACTGCATGTATTGTCCTGCCAAAGCTATTCTGCCATTTTTCAAGCAGATTCCAAAGCTCTGTGTGTGTATGTATATAAAATATATTATAATATATATAATGCTATAATATGTTTCATATATTATTATATATTATTATATATTATTATATATTATTATATATTATTATATATTATTTTATATTATATATAATATATGTAGCATTGATAAGGTGATACACTGAAATCAATAAAGCTTTAACAAGTATTTGGCATTGGGCAATTTCAATGCAGATAAACAAACTGGTGCCTCACATTCTGCCTGACACTTTAAATCCTAAATAATCCTACCCTTTCCCATGGGCATCAAGGAACCATTAACTACAGTTTTTCTCAAGATGGGCTTTTAAGTCCTATATAAAGAAATTATAAGCTGACAAGTTTCCCAAATTCTTAAATTCTGTAGGTATTGTCAACTTAATCTCTATTCAAGGCTTCAGAACCTGGGCAAAGTGCAAATCAGTTATTGTCTCAATTGGGTTATTTGTTCTTCCTCTCCCTGTGACACTTTCAGCCATGAGTAAATTTGAAAGTACTCTACACTATTGCATGAACTGGTTTTAGGCTCCATACTGCAATGTATTTTGCAAACATTTTGTTTCTTCTGCTGCTTCCCGCTCTCAGCAATTAATTCAACACACTGGGAATTTCTTTCTTTAAAAACAGACATCCTTCATATCAATGTGAAAAGCTCATGCCTTGTAAAAATTATTTTTAGTTGCTGCTTTAGTGAATGCAGTGTCCTTGGTAAGGTTGCTGATATACTTTGCTTGCCACATATCACACAAAACATCTAATCGTCCTTTTAGTCTTTGTGCTTAAAATTTTCATTTTGTACTATATTTATAGAGTAAGAAGCACAACATGGTTCACAGTCTATATCTAGGATATTTCAAATAGGACCAAACTGATGGTTTAATAACCTCAGCAGTGCTTGAACACCAGCTGGTAACTGAGGTGTAATTCAGGTGAAAGCAAGCAAAGCTGCTATGGAGAATTCACAGCAAACTAGATTCTTTAGTCTGGGATGTGTCAAGGAATTTCAGGCCAGTTTTTGAGACATAATGCATTAATTTAGTGGTAAAAGAGAAGCAGACTCAATATGCTGTGCCTTCCAGGAAGTAGGCTGCTTTATCTAAATTGGAAGTGATCAGCTAATTCCATTGATAATGCCACATTCCCTTTGAACTCTCTGGAATGATGCCCTTTGCTGGGTCCTTTCTCCTCATGTTGCATTAAGGAAGGCCAAATGTTTAACAAGGAAGCCTGATTTTTGGAGAAATGGGTGTAGTTGCAAGAATGCCTTGGTCACCAGATTAAACTGGAAAAAGTTCTTAAAAATAAAGACTCCAATAATTTCAAATGAGGTGAACATAAATATTATGTGAGGAAGAAACAAAGCTACCTGACTTCTAAAATTATACCAGTGTAGAAAAACAACAATACTCCCTGACAGAAGTTCTGAAACTACTCAAGACAATCTAGTGTATAGTCTTTTTAATCTTATTTTAAGCCAAGAGAAGAAGTAGCAGAAGAAAGATCCCACCAGGTAAAAGAAGCAGAGGTTTACAAGGAAAAAAAAGAAATAAAATAAAAAAAATGTATGGGAAGAAAATAAATAACATTAAAAAAATATCTGGTGCTACATTAATGAGGCTCTCAGTTAATGTCTGACTTTATTCCAAGTACAAAACGAACAAACAAACAAAAATTAAAAAAAGTCACCAAGCTATAAATTTATCTATTCCTCATCTCTAGCCCTTTAAGAATGATGAATTAGTTAATATTATTTATATCAATAATTCCTGCTTCATGTCTTTGAGAAAGTAGAATACCATCAATATCAAGAAAATACATTTGTACATAGCTGTGCCTATATTAGTTTATTCTAAGGAACAAATCATTATATGGACCTGACTCAGAACACTTTAGAACTTCTTTTAGAACTAAATTATAGTCATCCAAGGGACTTCAACTTTTTTGGGTCGATTAGACGCATCATGTCAGCTTTACGTTTTAGTTATACTGTGTTTCTCTGCTATCAAAATTTTTTTCTGTGTTTTAACCAATTCAATTGTGGATGGGTAAGCTGTTAATAATATTGTGCCTCATTTTATTAATATTTAATGTTTAAAGCATTCATTCTAAGATATCGGCAAAGAATTCAGTGGACCATGTCACCAGGCTCAGGACTAAACTAACTGTTTTATTTGCATATTTAGCTTACAAAACAACACAGTATTCAATCTTAAGAAAATAATTCCTGAAAATAACATGCAGAAAGTAAAAAAAAAAAAATACCCAGAGATAAATAAGGTTTCAATTAGTCATTCTCTCCATGTGAGCAGAACTGAAGAGGATCCAAATTATTGTAAGTTAATTATATGTATTAATATTCAGAGATAGACTAGGTTACTTTATTCATTTATCCAAACCAGTTCTTCATTTATTCCTGAGTTTTCCTATCTTTTATTTTGTATACATTTTTTTCCAAAAGCTTAGATTCAGTAAGCGTATTGGATATAGATCACAGGTAATTTGCTGTAAAGAGAAATAAATTATTTATTTTAACGGTATTTTAAACGTGTTTGCAGCAGAACACTGGAATGTTTATAGACCACAAAAAAGATAAGAAAAAGCCCTATTTATGGACAAATTCTAGCCTCCAAGATGCTTTGATTTTCATAAAGTAAACTTACAGCTATAGTTCCATTACGTGGAAAGAAGGTAAGCATTAATATTTTTTCCTCTACTCTTAAGACAATGCACAGAGTCACTCAATTTCTGGATGCTGCATTTCACATTCCTGTAAAATTCCTAAGGAGTGACTTTTCATGCCAGTTATTACATTTAGTCATTTCTGCATATATTATATCTAATATTCCATAGAAAGCTAAAGTACAGGCCTTTAGAATTCAGACTTTAAGGGAACGAAAAATGAGTTAATGACACTTGGCTAGAAGCCAATAATGCAGAGGAAACTGACAGCTGAAGAATACTAAAGATTCAGTTATGCATACTTAATCATAGACAAATAAAAAAAAAATAATAAAATGTTGAAAGCCAGTTTATGAAAACTATACTAGCAAACTACACATATATAGATTCTTGAAGATACATACATTCTTGGAGTGACTTTCTAAACTGAAACAAGATTGCCAACATCTTGTATGTTGAATTAAGGATTGCTGTAGGGAACTCGCACATTAGTTAGAACTAATAATGCCTCTAATCTATTTCTTTGTCTAAGTTTCAAATAGGTACTCCAGGGAAATTTTTAGAAACTCTATAGTAAAAATTAAGTCACTTTTAAAAGAAATTTCATCATTACTCTGCTTTATGTGTTGATGGTTTATGTTTGATGCACTGAAATGTCTACAAATCTTTGACTCTACCTATTGCGAAAAACATTACATAGTACGTCCAAACCAGAAACCATCCAATATCCTACAGCTTGTGGCAGTGAGTGTCCCAGGCTATCTTTATGTTTTGATGAAAAAATACATACACAGTTATAAAAGGAATAAATATTTTTTTTTTTTTATAGCTGGTATTTTCATGCTTCTTATGTCCCATTTCACTCCACTCTGTTCCACAAACAGGGTTCTAAACATTCTATATCTATCTTTTTACAAAACCTTCCCAGGTTTCCTATTATATCGTCACCCGCCTCTGGACCTCTCTTATTTCTGATAGATGTTTTTCAAGTACCTCCTCTGACATTTTAATTTATGCTTTTTCAAAGAAGTTACAAATCACTTAGCTTTTCAGCATAAACCTTATTCGCCTTAAGTGCTGCCTTCACTCTTTGGTAGGCTCAGTGATGCAGCAGCTGTTTCACATACTGCATATGTTTGAAATATTTAATTTCTTATTAACAGCTTCTCTGAAATAATTCCATCAGAAGCCTCCTAATTCACAGCTTTTAAAGCACAGTGGGCAAAACTTATATCTCCCTAATACGCTCAAGTAGATCTGCATTTCCATTTGCAGCAGATTTTTCTTAAACTCTCCTATGAATCACATAGTTGCAATGTCAAGGTTTCTGCACATTCCCACTTCATTTTAGGGCCCTTCTGTTGAGTTTTGGTTGTTTGTTTTGTGGGTTTGATTTTGTTTGCTTTTATCCTTTTTTTTTTTTCTGTGTGTGTTTGATTTTGTTTCTGCTGTGGTGGATTTTTTTTTGGTTTGGTTTTGCTTTTTCGTGTTTTTTAGCTTGCTTCTTGCTTTGGTTTTGTTTTGTGTTTGTTTTTCTTTTTAATAAATTCTTAAAGAAATAATCACAAAATATAATTTATTTAGACACCTCTTTGCGGCGCAAATCATAGAATCATAGAATTAGTTAGGGCTGGAAAGGACCTTATGGTCATCTAGTTCCAACCCCACTGCCATGGGCAGGGACACTTCCCACTAAACCATGACACCCAAGGCTATGTCCAACCTGGCCTTGAACACCGCCAACAATGGAGCATTCACAACTTCCCTGGGCACCACATTCCAGTGCCTCACCACCCTCACAGTTAAAAATTTCTTCCTCATATCCAATCTAAATTTCCCCTGTTTAAGTTTGAACACATTGCCCTTTGTCATCTCACTAGTCCCTCATGAAGAGTCCCTCCCCAGCATCCCTATATGCCCCCTTCAGGCACTAGAAGGCTGCTATGAGGTCTCCATACAGCCTGCTCTTCTCCAGACTAAACAGCCCCAACTTTCTCAGCCTGTCTTCATACGGGAGGTGCTCCAGTCCCCTGATCATCCTTGTGGCCCTCCTCTGGACTCATTCCACCACTTCCATGTCCTTTTAATGTTGAGACCACCAGAACTGCACACAATACTCCAACTGGGGTCTCACTAGAGAAGAGTAGAGGGGCAGGATCACCTCCCTTGACCTGCTGGTCACGCTCCTCTTGATGCAGTCCAGGGTACGGCTGGCTTTCTGGGCTGTGAGTGCACAGTTTAGCTGGCTCATATTCATTTTCTCATCAACCAACACTCCGAAGTCCTTCTCTGCAGGGCTGCTCTGAATCCTCTGCTGCCAGGTACTGATTCTTCTTCAGGATCATTTATGTTTGACTTCATACTTCAAGCTAAACATACTTGACTTTTGCTTTGAAAAGATACTAACTTTCCGTACGAAATGCACTCCTAAATAAGGACTCTGTTTGAATTCTCTGGAATCCTTGAAATGAGCTGCCAATTCTTACTGCCTTATTTTCATAGAAATGTCTTCTGTTGGACAGCTTGGAGTTTTTTAAATAAAAAAGGGACAGATTAGCAGAAGCACTAAAATTTCAAGGCAACAAAAAAATATTCCTTTGGGGTAGGGGTGGTGTTCTATTTCAAAAGGTGTCCAGAAACAGATAGCTTATACAACACTTACTTAGTCTCTCTGTCCTTAGAAATCTTCACATTGACCTGTAACTCAGAATTTTTAGGCAGAATAGTATGAAAGTAAACATATGCTCTCTTTCAAATATTTAAAAAGGAAAATATGCACTGCATTTTATTACTTATTTTAATGTCAACAGGAGGTCAATATTTTGATTTATCTATAAAAACCAAAGTAGTGAATTTATAAATATCTTTTCTTCTCTTATAGCATAACTATACGATGATTCTGTATAGTAAGATAAAGTTTACTTTCGGATACTACTCATATTTCCAGCAAACTCTTTTTCCTGAACTGTGTACACTGCATATAGTCTAAATTTAAATAGACCATATTGAGCATCAGAGGCATAGAAAAGGAGGCATTTTATAATTTTGCAATGAATCTCACACAGGGTGGAAATATAACAATAATAGGAAACAGGAAATTGAGACAGCATTAACTCTGCTTACTTATGTACAACTTCATGGACAACCAAGCATCTTGATAATGCCAGTGTCAAAACTACAGGCTGAATAAAGCCATTTTAGTTAAATAACACTGAAACAGTCAAGAGCATATGTTGAGTGCCCTTGGTACTAAAAGAGTTGGGAAGACACAAATGTTCAAAAAAGACTCCCCAAAGATAAAGATAAGTGAGAAGCAGGTTCCATAAAAGGGCACAAAACCACTGCATAGAAACACCTGATTTTCTCTACTGACACCAATTAATAAAATAACATGTGATATTACTTTATACATAAACATCTGTTAAACAGGAGGGGGATATTAACACAATATCAGAGGAGTTTCTTCCATGCAAATTCTTCATTAGGCAGTGCTGGATTTGCATTGGAAGGTTTTAGCAGTGTGCGGGAGGGTGTGGTGTGTGTGTGCTACAGAGATGGATTCTTTGAGAAGCTGCCAGAAGCTCCCCATGTCTGATAGAGCCCATGTCAGCTGTCTCCAAGACAGACCCACTGCTGAGCCCATCAGTGATGGTGGCAGTACCTCTGGGATAACACATTTCAGAAGCAAAGCAAATGAACTTTGCAATTGTAGCCGGAAATAGGAGTGTGTGAGTGCTACGGGTTCAGCAGCAGCAGTTGTTTTTTCTCCTTCTTGGTAGCTGGTGCAGCGTTGTGTTTTTGATTTTTGGGCCTTGGAACAGCACTGATAGCACCAGTGTTTTCAGTTACTGCTTGGTAGTGTTTTGTCTGGCCAAGGGCTTCCTGAGTCTCATGCTATGCCAGGGAGGAGGAGGAGCCGGGAGGAAGCAGACACGGGACACCTGACCCAAACTGGCCAAAGAGGTTATTCCATGCCACAGCACATCATGCCCAGGATGTGAAAACGGAGAGCAGAGACCCAGAAGGGTGTGGTGGTGCAGTGGGGGGTTCGCTGCTGGTGGGGCTTGGTGAGCAGTTGTATTCTTTTTCCTGTATTTCTCTTGTATTATTATTGATGGTAGCAGTAGTGATTTGTGTCACACTTTAGTCACTAAACTGTTCTTATCTCAACCTGTGCGAGTTGCATTTTCTTTTTGATTCTCCTCGCCATTCCCCCGGGACTGGGGGAAGAAAGAGAGGGGAGGGAGTGAGTGGGTGAGTAAAACTTCATGAGTTTTAGAAGCTTAAACCATGACAGTGAGGTAGGAGAATATATGAGAGGAACAGCTCTGCAGACACCAAGGCTGGTGCAGCAGGAAGCGAGGAACTGCTCCAGGCACTGGAGCTGAGATTCTCCTGCAGCCCATGGTGCAGGCCATGGTGAGGCAGGCTGCACTCCTGCAACCCATGGAGGTCCACCGTGCAGCAGCTATCCACTTGCAGCCCTGAGTGGATCCCACACCAGGCAGGAGGATGTCCAAAGGAAGCTGTGAACCTATGGGAAGCTTGTGCTGGAGCAGGCTTCTGTTAGGACCTGTGGGCCCGTAGAGAGAGGAGTCCACACCATAGAGGGACTCGTTAGACTTGTGACCCTGTGGGGGACGCGCACTGGAACAGTCTGATCCTGAAGGGCTGTACCCCATGAAGGGACCCGTGGTGGAACAGGGGAAGAGCCTGAGGAGTCCTGCCCCTGAGGAGGAAGGGGTGGAGAGCCAACATCTGAACTGACCACAGCCCTCATTCCCCATCCCTCAGCACCATCCCAAGGGGCAGTGTCCTGGGTTCAGCAGCAGCCGGTCATTTTTCTCCTTGGTGGCTGGGGCAGCGCTGGTGACACCGGTGTTTT
>JARCZZ010040323.1:0-16454 GCA_030323915.1 Brotogeris chrysoptera
TCAGATATTGGAAGGCTGCTATGAGGTCTCCACGCAGCCTTCTCTTCTCCAGGCTCAACAGCCCCAACTTTCTCAGCATATCTTCATACGGGAGGTGCTCCAGTTTCCTGATCATCCTCATGACCCTCCTCTGGACTTGTTCCAACAGTTCCATGTCATCTTAATGATTTACTCAGTTCATGATTCACTCAGTTCTTGCTCCTTTTTGTAATGGAAATAAATGAGTATTGTCAACATCTTTTTATTAACTGTTCATTCTGGGAAAGAGTGAAAAGGTTTTCTGCAGCTGAAGTGTAAAGCTCTGGTCAGTGATGTTCTTGTTGGGAAAGAGTAGTAAAAAGAAAAGAAAGTATCTGATGGTAGTGTTGTCTTTTTTTTCAAGCACACTTCTTTAAAACAACAGGCACAACTCATCCATCAGCCATTTCAAGAGCTGGCAAAATTATGTGGCTGTTGTCCTCTTCACAGTGCTGCTCTTAAGTGTCTTCTAGTAAGGAAACCTCAGCAATGGCGTAAATCTGGGCTGATTAAGGAAAACTCTTTCCAGCAAAGTCAAAAACAGGGAGAGGAAAGAAGACAAGTATGGTTGTGGAAAAAAAAGAATAAAGACAGGCTGTCACATGGTCACCACCCATCTGGTTTTTAAGATGTAACCACTTAGTTATCCTTCCTAAATTAGGTGGTGAAGTCCCAGCAGTATCATACTATAACTCAGAATCCCTTTGATAGAAACAAGAGCAACAGTGGCAAAATTTACCTCTTCCCTAGCCGACTAGCCTTTGACTACTGCCACAGCACAGATGTTTACCACACATTAAGCCATGCAACTTGTCCTCAAAGCCAGAGGACAGGCCTTGGCCAACCTTTTTATTTGTAAAGGCAAAGCTGTCTTCTTTTTCATAATAGTTAGAAACATGCTATGGTTGGTTCAGTTGTGTCTCATCTCACACTGGTTTTGTCTCAAACACAATCATAACATAACCCTTTAATAATGTCAGTTCATAGTTTTGTTGCGATTTCATACTTTTTCCTTGTATATAAAACAAATTGTTTGCTGTAGTCCTAGTCAATGTTTTGTTACCCTTGACAACAGCTCAAAAACTCCTTTTCCAAATGTCTTAGCATTTTCCTTCCCTTTAGCTCAACAAAGCCCAGGTGATGTTCTGCAAAGCAGAGTGACCATTTGGCAAGAGCACTGAAAACAAAAGTTGACAACCAACTGCCAGCAACAGAATGGATCTCTTCAATAAATATTTTCAATAAATTCATAAATTTCCAAGTGAAAAAGAGAGGAAAAAAGTGCAGAGTTATAATGCCCTGGAGAATAACAGTTTGGTTGTTTTTTACAGGACAAAAAGGATGTGGCTGGAGCTTTGTTACAGAGCCTCTAAAGTTCATTGCTTTTCTCCCCAGGATCTCACTTTAACATGTTGTCACTATAGACATTCACATACCGACAGATAGCAAGCATACAGTTCTTTCAGGGAGCAACTGTTGCAATTTTTTTTTTTTTTTTGATACTTCCTCAGAGTGAAGAATTTGATCTTTATTAAAAGAAAAAAAATCTGCATGATTTTGAAGCCTTCTGTACTAAAGATATAAAGTTTATATGATCAAGAGATCATATAGTATGTCAGATACAGAGTGTTGCTAAATGCAGTTATCAAATATCAGCTACCTTTTAATCAGACCAAAATACTGCAACACCAATTGCATGGGAGGAGAGAAAAATCACAATTTTCAAGCTAAAATAGCTTGTTCTTCTCATTGATGTCTTACGCTTCAGGCTTATAAACCAACAGTGATGTCAGTGCAGTCACTAAATTACCAAGTGACAGAAAACTTCAAAACTCAGCAAGAGGCCCTTAGGAAAGGCATACAACTGCCAAATTAAATCCTTCACTCCCACTCTTTCAGCCACAAAGAAAGCAGGAGGCTTCAGCTCACTAGTCACAATGCTTCCAAAGCAAAAGTACTCAAAAAGAAAAATTTAAACACTGTAACTTTAGCTTCTGATATCTATTCCCATCTCCACTTAAAGAAGGCTCTTAGGATCATTTTTCCCTATGAAGGAGCTGTAACAATAATTTTAATTAGTCTGTCCTTCAACCACAACAGAATAACATTTTTCTTGCATTAAAAAAAAAGCCACAACCCATCTAAAATTACCTCTTGTCCAGCAAGAAATAATTTGAGACTACTGAACTGTAGCAAAAAAAAAGTCCAGAGCAGATTTTTAAATTAATACAAGACAGGCAATGCTGCTTCTAAAATATGAGAATGTACAGTCTAGAAATGACAGTCTGTCCTTTTGAGGAAGAAATCATTAATAGTATTCAGTTATGACCCCATTTTTTGTCATTTCTATTTAATTTTATTTTTCTTGAATAATTTAAGCTGTAACAATGACTGGCTCTGAGGAGCTGCAATGCATGCCAGAAGGTTAACTCTTCAAAAAAAAAAAAAAAAAATCCAACTCCTCTGATAAAAGGAGCAGCCAAATAAATGAAAATTTTGGCAGATGTGAAGAATAGGCAAAATTAATCCTTGGTGTAACAATAGTCTACTTCACTAACATAACCACAGGAAAGAATATGAATCGTTATTTCAAACGTAATGAGTAAAACGTGTTCTCATTTCAGTGAATTGCAATTGATTCCACAGCACTTGAGATATTAGGAGGAGAAGAGGGGGGAAAGTCCAGCACTCTTGATATTGTGATAATATATCACTTTCGCTAAAGACAAATGCAATGACGGTTTATGTTTTGAAGATTTACTTAGCCATGAACATTGGCACTGGAATGTAAGCCAAGTGAGTAGCCCCAAATTGTCACACCATATGTTGTAAAAGCACTGATCTGGACCCAGACTGAAACTTCACAGCAGCTCACTTCCCCACAAGAAGCCAGCATTCTATCCCCTCCCGCAAGCTCTGGAGGCAAACAAAAACCATAGCTGCAAATGAAGGGTAATTGCAAACGTATCAATTTCCAGAGAAGCTGGATCTAAAAAGTCCTGAAATTCAGTCAGAAATACTGATGCTTGCAAGAATAAACTTCATTTCATCTTAATACTGTAAAACTGGTTAAAAAAAAAAAAAAAGGTAACCCACAAGTGTAGACCTGATTTTATCAAATCAGCTGCTAATGCTTTAGCTGCTTGACAGGGTTAATCAGACATACATAAAACTATTTCCTGGCACTTTTGGAAAGCTTCTCTGGTGATGATTCCAACAATATGAAAGGTTTCAATTTTGCAGAGTTTATATTGGCCTAAAGTGTACTGAATTTTATTTTATCACACCCAGTGGGACACATTCACTCAAAGTCTTTTCTAAGACAGCTTAAAGCAAATCTAGCTACCCAGTCTGCTCTCATCTATGAACATTGAAACAAAGATTAATAAAGAGTAAAGCAATAAAGTAGAAAGAAAAACTTAGAATAAGTACCTTTTGTAAAAACAGCACAAGTATTTATTTTGAACATGCTTTATAGGGAGCATTCCGACCAGGACAAGACAGCTAGGAGCATTGCTAATTCCAAAGAATACTGTACTAAGGTAATCAAGCTTCCTCAGGAACACACAACTGGAGCACAATTACCAAGGTTCAGTACCAAAACCTTGAAGTACAACAAAGAGCATGGGAAGCAGGAGACATGCGTCATTGGGAAGATGCAAAAAGCCCAAGGTTCCCCATGCACAGTCCCAGCCACTTTCTCGGAAAAGTTTTGCACCAAGTTCCATGTCCCTGTGGTTAAACTGCTTGTAGTGGCCCAACATGAGCTTTGGTCTCCCTATATAACTAGGAAAAGGCAAGCAGATGTCAGTGGCAGTAGAGCAATAGAAGCAAGAGGTCCATCAGACCAGCCCAAGACTGCATGCTCGGCTACACCAGCATCTCATCCTTAAGACACTTACATTGCCTGAACAGCAAAACAGCTCTCCTGTACTCAGAAATCCATAGAACCAAAAGAGGCATGATGCTGGGCCAGATGGCCATTTCTGATGAGAATATCACAACTGCTGTTATAATGTAGAACAGCTTTAAAATACTTGTCGATCATCACATTTGCACTCTGTGGTGGATTTGTAACTCTAAAGCAAAGTATGAAGAAGAACTGATACTCAAGGTCTCAATTCCACACTAGAGGCCAAGGTTATATGTGTCTTTTGCAATGAGCTTAGACACTCCCAGAAATAATTCTTTTAAATTACTGGGATTTTACACATTCTAGTTTTAGATTAAGCATGAAAAAAATTAGCAGCTATACTGTTGGAAAGAAGGTGAACAATTACTACGATTCCACATTGTCTGCACACAGATGTAAGGCTGACTGCATAAGTGCCCTGTAGGGAAACACCAAATATATTTTTGCCCTATAAGCAAATCCCAAATGTTACTTCTCAGAAATCTCTTTAAAGCATTTTCTTCTGCATACATTCACTTGACTTTTACTCGTTTTAATGAACAGCTTAATTGGGAAGTTACCCCAACACATCAATTAGATTTATTCATTTACAGAGTAAATTTTATTCCTCATTACTTAGTAAGTTGTAAAAAGATTACAAAGCACTGCCCTGGTGTTGCTACGTGAGAGGACATAGATGCATTGCCTGCAGGTTAGCATGTTTGAAGCAGGTGAATTGTGGGATGCTATGGAGATACCCAGTTGATTATTTCATCTGTGTCACTCATTCCCCATGGCCAGCAGAAAATTGATGGCACAGAAGAGTGAAGACTTTTGTATATGCCTGGCTGCTGTAACAACCATCTCCTGAACTGCAGGTATTGCAAACATATTAGGGGGGGCAGTTCAAGAAATGCCAGGAGCCTTTTCTCGCTAAGCAGTAACAGTGGGATGACTGTAGAGTAAGTTCACTACATCCTTTGTCCTGACTCATCCCAGTCTCAGCCTTGAACCTGGTACTTTACACTAGCAAATCTGAAGAAGGAAGTATATACTGTATTGTTTTATGAGATATACCCCCTGATGAACACTTAAGACCTTAAAATATTTTGGCTCAGCAACTTATGATGTAAGGTAAGGACTAGTAGAGCTTGCACTGACTGCACAATAGACTATACAAAGGGTTGTAATCTGTACAACATTCTTAAAGAACCAGATTCAATCCAAGAGGGTATGGCCTTTGTATGACTTAATTCTCAAATCAGGCAAAAAGTAAACTCAGTATAGTTAAAGCACTTCCTCCCCATTAAGCAATACAATAGCACTGCATTGTCCCATAAATGTTTCTTCCAAGTGCCTAATCTCTAAACACTTTCAGTTCTTGATCTGTTACAGAGAAGAAAGGGGTAATATTTACTCATGAAGAGACATTGCACAGTCAAGTCCAAGAAGGTGAATTAAAATATCCGTACAGGTTTGAGCTGCTGTTGACAACCAAGTGGAGAGAAATCAATGACAGAAATTCTGCAGCTGTGGAGAGAGTGATCTATATAGGCAGAGATGGCAGCTTCTCTATATGAAACAGTTTTAGCAAGCTCCTGGAGTTGCTAATCTTCAACCTGGCATAGGTAGGTATATTCAACTCTCTAATCTATTATAAAGACCTTTTCCCAATAAGAAATAACAGGTGAAATGAAGCCCATTGCATTTCTAAAGCCTCTAGAAACAGATATGAAACAGAAAGTGGCCTTTTAAGCTCTATAAGTCCTGTCAGAAGCCCAAACCTTCTGAAGCATGAATTGTTCCACAAGCCAAGAGGGTCTTTCTTCCACCAATGGGTCCCAGCTACAGCTTTGCACTTTTTCAGCTGCCTCTAAGACACTGGCATTCTATTTATTCTCTTTTAACACTGCTCCAAGTTTATACCCATGGCTCTCCTGCACCCATGGAACATGTAGCAGTTATGGAACAGTGGTCTTCCCAAATTCTTGAGTCAGAGTTCTAATAGTGAGGTTTAGTGTTTTGTTTCCTTAAGCTCATGTTGGAACACCACAGCCACCCTTTGGGCTCAAATAACAAATTCTGCACTTGGATTCAGGGACTTTGGGTCTTAGACATAGGATCTGTCACCAAAGCAACTTAAAATGCATAAGGCACTAGATGTAGACTGTTTCCCCTTGTCCTCAACAATATGACAGTCAGAGGAAGTAAACCCCTCTGGGCTTAGGGAATAAGAATTGCTGCTATACAGAAAGATGACAAGAGAAGTTTAAATGGTCTAAATAGGACTTGTGTTTAATATGCATCCTGATATTCAGCATTATGCAGCTGCATTTTTTCCTTTCAATGTATAAAAAATATGAATAAATTTCTGTGTCAAAATGTATCAGCTTCTACATATTATTATAATGGTCTTCATACCTGGTGCTTTTTTCAAGACGCCTCATTTTTATCTTTTTTGTAAATCATGAGTTACCACATGAAAAATGTGTTCTTTCTTTATCCAGCTGGCTCCAAGAAAAAAAAAGAAAACAAATAATTTAAGATTATATTCTCAAAGAATTTTTTTTCTGCTTTGGAAAATGCTTTTTTTTTTAACAACTTGTCCTGTGCAAACATCTTCCTTTTTAAAAGTAAGAGTGGCCTTAGATCCTCTGGTTATTGCTAGGTAGCTCACAACCACTATGAAAACATTTCAATAGACTGGTTTTCTGTGAAAGAAATTTTAGTCTCACAGATTGTATTAGAGAACTGTTCCCAGGAACAGTGATAGAGGAATATTATGAGAGTTCCTGCTCTTTGTCATGAAAGAATAGAAGGGTTTGTGGTACCCCTTTCTCCAGTTACTCAAGAGGAAGGTAGTGGGGAAAACAGCTCAGATACAGCAAAGGCACAGACACAGGAGGTTATGTAAGAACAGACAAAAAACGTAATCCTGTTACTGTTGTGGTGTTTCCCAGAAGGATGCAGGGAGATTTTTTCAACCTTAGTTTATAGTTCCTGCCCTGCACTGGGAACTGAGCATAGTACACATTCTCACCTGGTGTGCAGAATGAGAAAAATCAGAGTTAACTGTTATTTCCAAACCCTTCAGGTCTACCTCAGACATGCCAAATCATTTCCCCCATTGACTCTGGGCTTGATGCATCCTGGCTAAGATGAGACAACAATTTACAGGCATTTTCCATGCAAGTCTTGCACCAGTGAGGGAAAACTTGAAACTACACCTAAAACAGTTAAAGACATTAAGTACATAAAATACTACTGTATAAAGTTAATTTGTTGTTGCAATTAAAATCTAGAGTAAAAATAAACCTCAAAAGTTGAGTCCTGTTGTATTTATAATATGAACTGTACAAGCTCCAGAACTCAGAAACATTCCTCCTGCAGCTTCAGTAAGAGAGAAGAGATCAAATATCAGGAGAATATCCTGTCTAGTCAAGTCAAGGCATAGATAATATTGCCAATAACAGTTCTAACACTCATTTCTTGCATGGAAAGGGAAAAGATAATAATACATTATATTAATTATTTTTATCAGGACTGCCCTCAATACTTAGCTAAGCCCTCCCAGGCAGAATATGCTTTTTTGTCATATGTCTGTCCAGGAAAAACAGGGAGCAACCTTTTAATTGAAGGTCTATAAAACATGATCTGCAAGGAAACAATGGAAATAAATGAAGTTTTCCAGTCCAAAGACTGCTGGAACACATGGTAATAATCTTTAAATGTAAAGCAGGCAAATAGGAAGAGGAAAAGAATCAGATTTTCTACATTTCCTGATGGACATGGCAAGAACTAATGGACTTGAAGTAAAGCAAAGAAGGTTCAGAAGGAAAAAGCTCTAGCTTTACTTGGAGGGGGAGACTGAAATATCTCTAGAGCTATGCCTACATTAGTAAATAAAACTGTGCTCAAGAATATTCCAGACACTGGAGTTTCATCACTGGCACTGTCAAACTATAAAAGCAGGTTACCTGGCATGCTTCTGTGCCAGCCAAGATGCTCACAAAAGGCTCTAGGAGGCAATGCTCATGAGAGAGTTCATCCCTGGGCCTTTCCCACACAAACCCCCAAGGAGCACTGCTCATAGATTTCTCCATCACACTTATTCTCAGAGCCCAGCAAAGTTTCTGAGCAGTTTTGTTGGTATTGTAGCCCTATGCTCTTTATTTCAATGACTACTTCTAATAGTGGGATGACGTGCATTCAAGCCCTCATAATAATATAGCACTTTCATTTCACAAAGTGGTTTCCTCTACCAATCAAGAAGAATATCAGACATGCATGTTGTTTGCAAGGGGTAATCACATAGGGGATACAGCTAAGAAAAATTAGGATTGAACTTACTGACATACATACGTAATATAATGCTGTTATGTTCCAGCATCATCCATGTGTGAATTCTTCATTTCTTTAGTTACATCTGGTAATGATTGCTTTTTAGAAAAAAAAAAGTGAGTCTAGATGGCTTATGGGTCTATTCAGACAGAGAGTAGTAACAAGGAGAACTCATGCTATTAAGCTAAGCCTCTGAGCACATGTACTGTTCAGAGCCCATACAGACTCTTTTGTAGTTTTGCAAGCTGTTTTTTCTTTTCCCGCTAACAATCCTCTTTCTCAGCCACCTGAGAGTCAGTCACTGTCTTTCAACATAACAGTCTCAAATGATGAAGGATGGACACAAGACACCCAGGTTAACTGCTCTGTACAGATACTGGCTTTCCAAAAGCCATGCCAGGGGTACAGATGGAAGGAGGAGATACATCCACAGCTGACCTTCAAGCCAGCCAAGAATAAGGAGAAATCTCTCCCTTAAAACTTGAGTGCCTTTTAATTTCTGGCACACAGTTGCACTCTCTAATATAGGCTGTGTGACTCCTAAACAGAAGTAGATAAAACCAAAAAAGAAAACTTAATTATTGCTTGCTAGTAGATGAAAATAATGTCACTCTCTCCTGTTTATTCTTATTTACTATTTCTGCTTATTTTATCATAATATTTTGTATTTTTATTTCATTAGCAAAAGCACAAAAATAATATCTGCTTGGAGGAGTTACTCTGAAATCATAGAATGGTTTAAGTTGGAAAGATCATCCAGTTCCAACCCCCTGTCATGGACAGGGACACCTTCCATGAAGCCAGGTTGCTCAAGGCCCTGTCCAATGTGACATCTTTTAAGTATCACTTCTTGTTCATAAACTCATTAAACTTCTTTAGCATAAACCCATGCTAAAGTAGCCCTACTCAAAAGATGTTATATCAAGGAGCTATAATTCTAAATCACATGGCCTTTCCTAATACTCTTCATTAGTAGAAGACATAATATATAGCTGACCAGACGTAATAAAAAAAAAAAAAAACCACCTTTTTCTTATCTAGTGACACTAGCATTTTGGATTTTTTTATCTTCATTTTTTTTCAGGGAGGAAGGGTAGGTTTTCAAAGAAAAAATAAAAAAGTGGAAAAAAAAACAGTTCCAGGTAAATAGAAGCATATATATTGCTCATCATCTCTACAACTTCAACCATAATCCCACCATTACATTTTTAAACAAAACTATTACTTAAAAACACAAGTTTAAGGGTTTAAGTTTCAAACCAGAATGTATCTTCACTCTTCAATTTCAAATTTTCTCTCCCCAGATATATTTCATGAAGTTATTTCATCTAAGCTTAACCACTCCCAACAGAAAATCTTTGTTTCCGTAAGTCAACGAAGTTTCCTGAATCTACAGCTGCTTTATTGAAATAGAGGTCACTCCACCCTACTCATCAACGCAGACTAACAAACAGGTTGGGCTCTGGGCTCTGATTCGGAGAAAACTCCACAAACAAACTCGCCAACAAAGTTTTAAGTTGACAAGCAGGTATTCTTTATTGCTGCGCCGGGAGGCACGGGGGATAGCTCCTCCTAACGCGCGTCTCCGTATTGCCACGCAGGCCATACTTACTTATATAGTCACTTGGGCATACATACATGTTCGTGAGGCTACACATTAATTACATCATTTTCCAGAAAGTCTCCCGCATACATACAAAATGTGATGGTGGTCTTTGAGAGTCATTTACTTCTTCCAACAATCTTTATCACCCCTGACTGTCTTGGAAGCACCAGTTTAATTAACATAACAAACATAGCAATCATCCTGTTCCGCTACTTATCAGGTAATTTAACTGCTCCCATTCTGGACATTTGCTAGTCCGGATACTCCCCAGTAGATGTTTACACCAACTTAATGGGTTCATTAACATAGCAATCATCCTGTCCCTCCACCCATCAGCCAGTTTAACTGTGCCCATCCCCAGGTCCTGTTTTTCTATTTTACTTCTCTTTCACTTTTTTTACTAAGGTCCTGTGGACCTAAAACTACCTTCAAGCACCCCCATTATGAAGCCATCAGACTTAACCTTATTTAGAACTGATTACACATTTTGTACCTCCTCCTTTCAGCTCTACCCTGCCCTAATCCTGCTGCAGCATTTGTGAGCCATCTGCACAGAGAGGAAACGGTACAAGTGAACACAGCTGTCAAGAGAATTCGTGTTTCCCTTTCCTGACTTGCACCATATGCATCCCAAATCTCAAAATAGCCTGTCGGATCCACAAGATGTTTTGCTTTTTGCTTGTATTGTCCTGTCTGGGGCTGAGGCAATGAATGAGACACGGCCATCAGAATTAAAATGACTACTAAATAATTAAAAATGCCTAACTGGAGGGAGAAATGTATTTTAATGCTCTTAGGGGCTCCAAGAAGGTGCAAACTTCAGTTAATTCTAAGGACCTCGGATGGATAAGCATTATTCATCATACTCTAAAGAGGACAGAAAGGTAGCATGCAATACATATGCAAAGATTTTACCTCCTCTGTTTACTAATATCCTCACTGTCAATGATGGAACTTCCATAATTTCCCACAGAAAAACTCAGAAGCAGTGGTCTGGAGAGAAACATTACAATTACAGTCAGACAGAAATTTTCCAACCTGATTTTTTTCCATTACAAGAATGCTGGTTCCATGAAATCAACACGTTCCCACAGTATTTTTTGATTTCATCAGATACTTGGAAGGAAACCAGCTGCCTGGTTCCCTGCCAGTTGGCTTGCTTGCCCAGCAGCCCACTGTTGCCGACAAACCTCAGTCAAGAAAAACCTCATAACACCAACCTAGTGTTAAAAGGGAGGCGTTAAAAGGGAGGCATTCTTTATTACAGCTCTGGATGCATGGAGGATCTTTCCTCCAAGCATGCATAACCAGGGTTCAAAAAGTTCAGATATTTATCCATAAGATTGTTACATATTCATACATTCCATTCTATATTCTAGTTTTTGATTGGTTATAATAAACACACACCATATGCTAATTTCTACACATGCACACAAACTTTTTCTATTTGTTTAAATTGAGTCTGGGGTGTAATTTGAGTAGGGGGTTATTGAGTCAGAGGCCCCGATCTCCCCCTGCCAGAATTACCCTTCACTTACATTCTTATTTGCTTGTCAAGTTAATTACAATCACTTATCTTGAAAGAATACCTATTCTTTAATTGCTTAAAGTAAACAATTTCCTGGGACCCTATTGGCCCCTTGGGAAGGGACTATACAGTGGCAACAAAGCAGCATAGGTAACAAATCTTCAAAGTTATAACTAATTACCTAAATACAAAATCTGTTTCGGTTCCAGGGTTACACCACCTCTGCAGGCAGCCATAGAGCCAGGACCAAAGAGACACAAGCCACAGTGTTCAGGACTTCTCCAGTCTGTTCATGAAGACACTGAGATTGGGGAGATTTGCAGCCCGATCTCCTGTTTGCCCAGCAAAAAGCCTCGGTCCTCCTGGGACCAGGGCTGAGGATCCTTAAGCAGGCTGAGGGCCCAGCACCAGTTTTATTTTGAAAACGTGGAAGAAAAGGCTCCATCCATGAGACATTTTAAAAGTTTGTTCCAACACAGAGCCATTTATTTATTTATAGATTTTCCCACAGAGCAGATACTTCAAATGCCATCTGATGCTGCATTACAGTAAGTCACTACCAGATACAGTCATCACCGCTTTTGGGTTGGGAAGAGATACACATATCAGATTTATGAGGCAAGTGACATCACATTTACCTCTTGGTAATTTACATCCAGGTGCCCAGTAAAATCACAGAAGAGGGCTAGGGGCAAACACACAAGAACTTATAAAGTCAAAGTCTGACCGAGCAGGATTCCCACTTAATACTCACTGAGGGACAAAAGACAATATATCCTGCTGAGGACATCAGGGAGGAAAAAAATAAAAGAGGAAAAATTATTCAGAATAGTTAAAGAAATAAACCTTAGAGAAAAAGCCATTGGTCAAAGAATATAAGTGAATTATAGCAACAAAAAGGTCAGCCAGGAAGATGTCCTGGCCAAGTCTATGGTTTTCTGAGCTTGTTTTAAGTTCTTCAAAGAGGAATCCCATGATTCCTTAGCAAAGGCTCTAAGGAAATTTGAGCAAGGAGGAACCTTTTATCAGTGAGCCTATTGTCACACAGAAGTGACAGGAGGTAGAAATATGTATATGGTTCCCAGGTCTTCTAGCTGTAGTAGTTATTGGGCAGCAAATGATAAGGCAATTAACAAATAATAGATGGAGTTCACCACTGCACAGTAGTTGTCACATCACTTAAGGCAGACTTTAAATTGTATACAGGCTGCTATGAGAGCAGAGATCAGGGATACTACATGACCTGCATCAGCGATGCAAGCCTTTTTCCTCCGCAGCTCAGACCCAGGGATGCCTATCATCATCTCAAATATTCTTTTCTTTAAAATAAATAAATAAATGAATAAATAAATTGCAGCTTACCTCCTGCCAGGTTTTTAAATACTTGCAAGATAATAAAAAACTTCATAGTAGAAAGGACTCATCGTTCATTGATTGCTGTGCAAGACCAAAACCAAGGAACACTGCTGGGAAATTCAGTATGTTACTGATGAATCTCTCCAGACAAACAAAATCTCCAGCAAGTCACTTCATCTGCAGAGATCAGCATTATAGAAAAACATGCCCAAAGGCTCCTTTTTTGAAAGGCTAAAGCCAAGGTAACTGTGTGCAGCTCCTGCTCAGTAACTATTACACATAAGACATCTGGGACATTGAGCTTGTCCTGAACACCACTTAGGTTCCATAGTGTGAGTCAGAGACAGGAAACTGAGCTTGTCTCAGGCACCATTTGCATTTGACCATGGGCAGCCTTAGTATAAAGGAAGCAAATAAGGAGGATGTTGGCTATCAATACTTCGTAGATAGGATTGTTCTGACACATTTCTTCAAAGCTGATAAGCCTACACAGGAATGTGAAAGAATGATTCAAGGATGAGCTGACTCAGAGGATAGAGTTGAAAAGCATATACCAGGATATGAGGGACAAAGACCACCAGGAGAACCCTTGGGGGAACCCAGCTTTGGAACTGCACAAGTTCCTAACCTGTGCCCATCATTATCACAGTAATGCCCCTCTACACTTTGTATGCAAATTATGGATAACACCCCAAAAGAACATGAAAGTGCAGGGCTCATGTCAGAGTGAATAGCTCCCACCATGGATACCCTGGGTAAAGAGGACCAGCAAGTCGTCACTGGATCCACTGATGGTGATATTTCTCTTTCTCACCCTTTCTTTTTCTCTCCCTTCCCCTCTCCTCTCTTTTTCATTAAATATTGACTAGATCTAAGTAAAAACACATGGTACAGGACTTGTCAATCCACTTACAGTAATCATTGTTGAGTTATATCTAACCACGTGCCTTGTATTTTGTATTAATATATTGTAAAACTGGTTGGTTGGTTAATTCACCTTAATTCAGTTACAAGGGTATCACTGACTCGGTTGTTGGTCCCAGTGGGAAGGAGATCGTCCTAAATGGCTCCTTTCAGGTTGCCAAAGGCATACCATGCCAACATAGTTGTACTGAATAAACCATTGACAAACTTAGAGAACAAATGACCTCAAATCTGAGGCCACAAGAAAGTCAGAGTCCACAAATTACTGTGTTGAAAAGAAAGACTGTGAATTAATCATGTAAGCATACTCAAACATTATTAGTTTTGAACACTGAAGGTGAAAGAACTTTTGTTCACCAAAGGTCACTTTTCCAGTTTGGAGGGTAATTTTAAAGAACACATGTTGGAAAATTTGCCTCAGTATTTGTGTTATTTCACCCCTGGGCATCATTTGGAGTGTAAAGCAATTAGTCTGATAACCAATAAGCATCCTGGTGTTGAAACCCTCCAGGAAAATTCAGCATTGGTTAAAGTAACAATACTTCACTGGTGGACTCTGTTCTTCATGAATAAGTATTTACTCTTTATTAAATAAAATATATATGTATATTCCAAGCTAGAAACTGTGCAAGCCAAAATGATATAAAAATATAATACAGGTCCACTGCCAATAGAAGAAAGGCAACTGTAACTGTTAATCTTGAAGCCATCACTTTTGGAAAGAGGGAAAAATTAATGAAATTGTTTTAAGGGGTAGAGATCAGTATGAGTGCATGTCTGGAAAAGAAGCCACTGACCAGCTCCTTTGAAACGAATGTCCCGTGTGAACAGGGCATCCCACACCCAACTATGATTTTGCAAGGATTTCTGTAAAGGAAATATAATTGGAGTGGCTGTGACAAAGGAAGTGGTGACATAATTAAAGAGTAAGTCTGATTGCCATCCAACAACATTTTACTATTTTCGTAACTGTCAGTTTTAATGAAAAGTTGATGCAAAATATTTTTTTTCCATTTAGTTTTCTATAATGGAGACAATCTCCTTAGAATTTGGTGCCTCTCCAATGCTTATCACACCATTTATCATCCAGATTTCCAGCTTACAGAGACATATGATAAGCACAACTGCTAAATCATGTTACTTTGCTGGCAAGAAATAGCATTTATCATGTGTAAAAGGAATTCAGTGGCTGATTTATTCAGGTCATTACATTAGCTAGTGAATACAACCAAAAAGGCAAAAAAAACAAAACTGAAAAAGAACAAAACCCCAAGGTTTAAACTATGATAAAGTAACTATATAAATGTTTCTAAAGTGAATGCATTACTAAAAGATATTTTTATAATCACTATGCTGTACTACTCTAGAGCATGTTTCTTCCAAATATATGCCCCATATACTTGGGGTTTGCTATTACAGTGATATGAAGCGTCCTTAAGCCATCCTAAATGCACAGTGTCTGATTCCCCTTTGGTTGAAAGAGCTTTCTTAATAAAAAAATCTCCTGAGGATCCACTATAATGATATACATTGAGAGCATGGCTGACCCATGCTGAGTTGTACACACTTCCAAATTCTGAAAGGTACCTTGAAGATTTCCTTGGAGGAGTTGGATATGCATACTCTGTCCACATTAATATATTCAGATTAATGTAAATATTATATGTACATTACTATATGCAGATTACTTGAGAAGTAATAATATATTGCTCCCATCATCTGCAATATTGAGTATTCATCTCTGTAAAAGAACAACATAGAATCACAGAATCATAGAACAGTTAGGGTTGGAAAGTACCTTAAGATCATCTAGTTCCAACCCCCCTGCCATGGGTCTTCCCCTGTTCATCATGGGGAAAAAATCAATGGCTGCAAGCAGGTCTAGGATATTTTGTGGGACTGGCACGCTACTAGAATATGATAACACCAACTTTCTTCTTCATATTACAGGGGTCTGCCAGATGTTCTAAGGTTGTACTTGATAACTAGTTATGCACTGCAAGGGTTACAGACCACATACTTACTTAGTGATCATCCTTAGAGCAAGATTTTCAACACTGAAAAATAAAATAGGACTCAAAATCTAAGTTATTTAAAATGCAAGTCCCAAAGCACATAATCCCAGGGAGATAAAGAAGGAACGAATCATGAACAGTAGCCTAAGCATTCAGTAGTGGCATGGAAGTAGGCGAGGGAGAAATAAGAACCTGAACTCCACTGGAAATAAGGACACTGACTCCATTTTGTACCATCAGTTAAGCGGTACATCAGCCTCACAAACCCCTCCAGCCATCATGTGTCTTTGTGGTCAAACTCCCCCTCTGCCTGCCTGCCACATGTGGAGTACAAATGCAATGCAAGGGCAACACTGGAAGACATAAAAACCTAGGAAATATAAAACTGAGATATAAAGTGTGTGGAGAGGAAGAGGGATTGCCCTGGGGCTAGAACAAGGAAGCAAGACAGCAGGGCTGCCAGGAACTTTGGGCTTATTTCAGTGTACAGCCCACATCATATAACCAAGGAGAAAAAGAAAACAAGAAAAGAGAGTATCCTAGCTTGTTCTGCATATTTCTTGTTATACTAGCCTATAATATAGTCTAAGCCTATAATAATAGTCTAGCTATACTAGGTCATGACAAAAGATGCAACAGCACAACTAAACACGGAGCTGCTAAGACCATGGCACACTCATTGCTTAGCTTGTTGTCCTGGGTTCAGCAGCAGCAGTCATTTTTCTCCTTGATAGCTGGAGCAGCACTGATAACACCAGTGTTTTCAGTTACTGC
>JARCZZ010040324.1:0-20583 GCA_030323915.1 Brotogeris chrysoptera
AAGAATGCTGGAGAGGGGCTTTGGACAAAGGCCTGTATGGATAGGACAAGGGGGAATGGCTTTGACCTGACAGAGGGGAGACTGAGATCAGCTCTTAGGCAGAAGATCTTCCCTGTGAGGGTGGTGAGGCCCGGGAGCAGGTTGCCCAGAGAAGCTGTGGTGGCCCCATCCCTGGCAGTGTTCAAGGCCAGGTTGGATGTGGCTTGGAAACTGCAATGAGATTTAAGGTCCCTTCCAACCCAGACCTGTCTGCTGATTCTGTCACGTTATAAAGCTCATCAGAAAATACAAGGGTTCAGTGGACACATCCAACCCTGCAGGGACAGCAGTTGGGGTTTCTATGAAAAGATTTCTGAGTACTTGTTCCATCATGTAGCCCTCTCTAGTGCTTCAGATAAATGTGTGAAAATGCATTCAGTACTGTAAAAAATCTTTACTGCAGTATTACATCTGATATTCATAGGCTCTCACAGAAATCTCTCTTCCTTTTTGTGTATTGATTTAGTCTTTCATCAGAGGAGACTTTGTTCTGTTTAACAAAGGTGTTTTGCTGTGTGAAATGAAGTTATTAAGGAACATTCCTTAATCAACTGAGATGTACAAAGATCATAATTTCCAATCAGGAATATGTTACCCTACAACATTATGACACATTTTCTGATGTCCAGTAGGGAACACTCTTAGATCTGTTCTGTTGTTATAGTGGTATTTAGTGGATTATTCTTTTTTGTAAAGTAAGCAACCTTTTAATTCATTTCATATGTCATTTAAGAATGCATTTCCTACAAGCAACAAAATGCTTAAAATGATACAAATTGGTAGAATCTGCTTAGGTTCAGCAAAACTTTTAGGTGAATGAATAAATGAAATCATTTTTACAGAGAGCAAACAAGCAAATGGTGCTTTTTTTTTATGTCTAAACTTTTCAGATCAGGCAGTAAGAAAGGAGTAACGCAAATTATTCATGTGCAATTTCTACATTGCTACCTGGTAGCAGCAATTCCTTTTTACTTTGGAAGCTTTCAAAAATTATATGATAAAATGGATTATATAGGTGAAACTGAGGGAATGCCCAATGAACCAATGTTTCATAAGTATTTTTTATCACTTCAAAATGGAATATGGAGCTGCTAGGAAAAGACGGGCAACATTCTTGTACTCCAAAATCAAATGAGTCTGAATGTGCAGCCAAATTCCATTGCAAACCTATTATCTGTAATGTGTATGGTGCTTGACTTTTCATGAAATGTTTACAAAGACAGACCAGGAAAATACACATGCAAACTTGAAGTTACTTGTGCAATTGCTTTTAAAACCTATATGTTGCTGTTCTGTTGGTATTGCATGCACATATGTGCTCTTTATAGTTGGTACCTAAGGGGCCAGACTGACACCTCGTGCACGTTGAAAGACAAAAACTATTTGCAGTGTGAGGTGCTAATTGCTTATTTTGTTAACTTTGCTAGAAATATGAGTGACAGAATCTGAAAGAAGGTTCTGATTCAGGAAAAAATTTGCATATATTTCATTTTAAGCATGTGTTAAACCCTATTTGCTTTAATTAGAATATCTATACACTAAAAATAAAGTGCATGTTTGAATTGTTTACTCAATCAGGTCCTACACAACTTTATTCCTTTCTTTTGCAAATCACATCGATTCTTACTGTTCAGTACCAGTTCTTTGATATACTAGTAGCTATTCTATAATTCAAAACCTTATCTTGTTTGGGAAATAATGTAACACGTTTGAGAGATTATTTCATTTGTAAAGATACTGTACACAAGAATTTTAAAAGTGGATAAATTAGATTTCTCTTATCCCACAATCTACACTATCTTCCCACAATCCCACAATCTTCCTTCAGTAGGTGAAGGCCGTGCAGCAGTATCAGCATTTTAAACCCCAGCATTATCTGTATTCTAAATATTGATGGGTTTGCTGGTTTGGGGGCTTTTTTTCCAGGAGAATTTTGTTCAACAGAATTTGTTTGCTATTGTGCTCATGGGTGTGGCTGATATTTTTTGGCTCTGCTTCTCATAAACAGCTTTGCCCATAACAAACAGTCTAGAGAGAGCAATGGCATGACATTGCCTGCATTGCCCATGTTCTTGGCAGAGGCTTTTTCATTTTGCACATTATTGGCTGTGCTGTAAGACAGCACAATAGAGCCCTTTGTCAGGCTGTCAGCTGAGCTGCCTATACGTAGTGACTCTGCTAAGTACTGCTTCCTCTGCTGGTGTTCCTCCACAAAGTACTCTTTCCCCAAAATGAGGGAAATATTGATACTATTCAGCCCTGCGTGTGTTTCAGCTGAAGGTGTAACAAAGCTCACATCACATGCTATTTTCAGGAAAAATAAGATACATTCCACAGGTTTCTAAATAATGGAGACATAACTTTATTTTCCTATCAGTGGAAAGTAGCACCTCCCAGGGAATTCCTGAGGAGGCTCCATGGATTTGCAGTCACTACTGAAAGAAAACAGATGAAGTATGCTCTTGAATAATGGATAATGAAAGACCATCACTAAACTTGTCTACCACCATCTAACCCAGACCTTCTCAAACCAACTATATTTACTGTGCTGCTAAGCAGTGTATGGAGTTCATGTTGCATTCTTCATCCATGCTGTGTAAATCTACACTCCAGCTCATCCCTCTACAGTATGAGGAATTCATTTCAGTCTTCAGATATTTCCATAGTTATATGCATGGTATTGCTGTATTTAGCAGCTTACTAAGAAGTATGCTTAAGAATCAATACTAAAAAAAAGAGAAGGGGGGAAAAAAAAAGGAAGAAGCTAAAATGAGGAAGTTAACAATTTCAGCAAATTCTCATAATCATTTAAGGACACGCAGATTTTAATTTTCTTTTGCATTGTTGCGGCTTACAGTATTGATATTCTCATCTGACACAAATCTATGCTGCCAGGGACAGGCCTTATTTTCGCTGATAGTTTTGAGGATCCACAATATCCTGGTTTCCTCAGGATGTCTCACAATTAAGGAAACGATCATCTGTTTGGCAATGAGGCTGAATTCAGCTACTTACTTAATTACCAGCTCATATTATCCACATATCTTTATTAGAAATACACTTAAACTGAGTGATAAAACTGCTGGAAATAGTGTATCAAATGACTGACTGATGTCCCTTTTCCTAAAACTCCTCTTGTGATGAGTTTTGTCACTTAAGGAGATCTAAAGCATGTCCCAAAGCCAGGCAGAGAGACTGAGAGTTGGGAGTTTGCGTGCAGTTTTTGGATGATCACAGGACAGAATTAGGATATATTTGGACCTGTGCAGTTGTGGTGCATGTGGCATGCTGACATTTAAGAGAGTTGGTCATGTGAATTGATTTAACTAGATCTAACTATTTCAACCTGTACACGGATTGTTTCCTAGGTATTTGGGTCAATTGTCTTCAAACACAGTCAAAACATTCCATACTTTGTGTAGCAGAAAGGCATTTGAGGTAATTGCTACAGAAAAAAAAAAAAGGATAAAAAAGTTTTTGATAAACTGAAAGTAGATTTAACTTTATATTCAACAACATGTGTTTTTCTAGTATATTCTCCTTTTGGATTGACCTTTTCCCTTCTGTTAATTTCTTGCTGCCAGGCGTATACATTTTAATAACGTATTTCCATTCGTTGACTATAAGGCACTAAATAAATACAAAAGAGCCAATATATTTTGTAGACTAATTAAGCTTCTCATAGTTCTGCATGTTTAGATGATAATTTTCTTAAAATAAGCTTGTTTGTTTGAGTTTATTCAAAGTCCCTGTCCTTGGCACTTAGAAATGAGCCCTACACTGTCATAAAACTCAGGATAAAAATCCATTGCTGCAGCTGAAGAGGCGATAGCAGTGTATGTACATCCTAGGTAGCAGAAAAGATGATGGTGGATATTTTACATAGTGAGACAGTGTGCAACAGGTATTCATTCATCAAAAGTTTACTGTAAGCATTAACTGGGGGAACACAAGAACCTGTAGAGCGGACGAAGATTAATTATACCTGTGCTCATGCAGTAATGTTTGTGTTCCAAACAAATTATATTTGCTTCTGTTTAAATGATGCATAAATCTGATACGTGCAGATGAACGTGTGTTCAGGATGAGTGAGCACACTTGTTTGAATGCCATATTTATCCCTGTATTTTGTCAGAAAATTAACTTCTTTGGAGTTTGTGCTTGAGCTGAGCATATGGTTGTTGATCTCTGGAGATGACAGCCTATCTGAGCAATAGCTCCTTATGGCTCGAGCTCTCCTCTGCTGGCAGATGCTTTGGGCTTTTCTACAATTAAGTGGAGATCATCACTGTTTTCTTTGAGCACTGCTGTGCCTTGTACTCTGAAGTGTTTTGTTAATCACTGTCTGCCTTCGACAGAAGCTGCCAAATCTCTCATTAAGTTTGAATTTTGAGATGTCATGCTCGAATGATGGAATTTCATCCCTTTTCTGCATGAATGGAATTGGCTGTGGAAAGGTGCCAACAAAAAATCATGACACTGAAGTATATTTGCTTTGCGTTTCACTGCTGAAACAAAAGAGAAGGAGGAGGGGAAAAGAAAACTTTCTTGCTGCTTCCCTCAGATTCTGAGCAAAGACTGGCATGTGTGGTTCCCTGGAAGATAATAATCGTAAGGTCTTCACCTTATCGTCTGTAGGGATTATGTTGTTACTTTCTATGAACAATCTGTCACTGTCTTGTTCGCACTGTGAACTTTATGTTTCCAAAAATCTTTTGATGAATGCCACTTACTGAGATGCTGGCAACTGTAGAGAAAGATGCTCAGTGAGAATAAAAAAAAAAAATAAAAAATTAATTTTAAAAATCAACATTTAGGTTGCGGCAGTAATGACATTATGATGAACTATAATAGGAGCACAAGCTAATGTTATTTTTGCCCTTCAAGAAGAATTGCTTGCACATGTGCAAGCAGAAAACAAAATGCATCTGTTGGATGTTTAATGATTTGCAGCGGGAAACTAAGCGTTGTGGGAGATATGGTA
Organism: Brotogeris chrysoptera; assembly: GCA_030323915.1. Taxonomy (NCBI): domain Eukaryota; kingdom Metazoa; phylum Chordata; class Aves; order Psittaciformes; family Psittacidae; genus Brotogeris; species Brotogeris chrysoptera. The sequence goes on from JARCZZ010040324.1 coordinate 5,024, forward strand.
TGAAAATACATTGCCCATTTCTCTTGGTGGATTTAAATGTTTCAGCTGTACTAGTAAAAGTGAGCTTGGAAGAAAGTTGGACTAATTAGCTGCTGTGCCTTATAATTTCTGTCACACTTTGTACAGCAGCATATGAAGGCAAAATGCATAGACTTCACACAAAGAAAAATGCTCTCCACTGTTGAACTGATGTTTTTTGTCCTGTTGCAAATCAACTGTACACATAAGTTGTTCAGCTCACGAATCTAACTTCTCTTATATATTCTCACTTTGTTCTTGTAGTGGTTTTCTCTGAAATTCTGAAGGTATGAACACCTGCCAGTTGTGGAGAACAAAATGATTTCCAGTGGGTAACGTGTGCTCTAAAAAACCTGAACCCAGAATTATTAGAAACAGCTCCAACTGTAGATTCCTATGGTATACTATGTACTTAAAAAAAATATTATTTTTATATATATATATATATGCACACAAAAGAATTAATCTTCTGCAGATCAGTTTCTCCTGTTCTGGTGGCTTAGAATCCCTTTTCCAGATTTTCTTCAATCTGACTATGTCTTTCTAGTACTGGAAAGCCCAGAATTGGTCTCTAGGTCCACTGGTGAGACACTCTAGGTGTGTCAGCAGCGCTGAGCAGCAGAGAAGGCTCATCTCCCTCAACCTGTTGGTGACCCTTTGCCCAGCACGGCGTAGGAGACTGTTTGCCTTAGCTGCGAAAGTTCATTGCTGGCTCATGATCATCTTGTTATCTGCACCAAACCGCAGCTCCTTCTCTGCCAAGCTGCTTCCCAGCTGGTTAGTCCCCAGCATGTACCAGTGCCTGGTGTTATTCCTCTCCATATGCAGGACTTTACATTTCCCTTTTACAACTCACAGGCTGTATTTTGTGGTGCTGATCACAACATTTTCAGCTTGTCAGTTCAGATAACTTTCAGTACACCTCATTTTCCATTTACTCAGTCTATAATTACTTCATCAGTTTGTCTAAGAAATTTCTATAAAGAACAAGTTGAAAGCCTACTAAATGGAAGGTAAACAACATCATCTACACTCCACACATCCACCAAGCCTGTCATTTCCTTGTAGAAGTCTATCAAGCTAGTTAGGCATGATTTCCCCTTCATAAATCCATGTCAGATACTCCAAATCACCTTCTCATCCTTAATATTTTTTGCAATGGCCTACAAGAGGATTTGGTCCCTCAGCATCCTAGAAGTCAAGGAAGTCATCTTCGTTTAGCTTCCTTAATCCTCTTTCTTGCCATATTTGAAGATAAGGTTGACTTTTACTTCCTTTCTTAGGAAGAAAGAAATCTTCCCCAGTAGCCTCAGCCTTTCAGAGATGATTAAGAGTGGCCCAACAGAGAATTCATCCAGCTTCCTGAGTGCTTATGGACACAAAGAATGAAAGTAATGGCCTTCTGGAATACATAAGGAAAGCAAAGAAAAATTTCAATACTTCATATACTGTTTTACCAAATAGAATTAAGAGACTAGATATACTTTTGGAGAAAGTAGGTTTTCTAAAACAGTGAAGTTTTTAATGAAGGTTGTCCTTTCATTAAGTTAATGAGTTTGAGATTTTGACCCTAAGTTTTTGGAACTCAAGAAATCCTGAAAAAAAAAAAACAAACCTTGTTGAAATATTAGTTGTAGGGCACTGAGGTAGGTAAAAGTCACCTTTGGAAATCTTTTGAGATATATTTTATGGATATGAAGAAAAGACAAGAAAAAGCTGTTCATTTGAGATAGTCTTGTTTAATTGTGTAACATTATTAACTCATCCTTGTCAAAAAATACCTTGGCTTAGTAAGTCTACAACTATTCTACGTTGTTTGTTTTCTCTGGAGGGTTTCTTGTTTCTTTGTTCTGTTTTTTTTTCTGTAAACTATTAAATCAGTGGGACATATATGGAGTTTGAGATTAGAATCCTGTGGTTTGGGTTGGAGAGGACCTTAAAGCTCACCCAGCTCCAACCCCCTGCCACAGGCAGGGACACCTTCCACTAGACCAGGTTGCTTCAAGCCCCATCCAACCTGGCTGAGCACTGCCAGGGATGGGGCCACCACAGCTTCTCTGGGCAACCTGCACCCGGGCCTCACCATTCTCACAAGGAAGATCTTCTGCCTAAGAGCTTATCTCAGTCTCCCCTCTGTCAGGTTAAAGCCATTCCCCCTTGTCCTGTACATACAGGCCCTTGTCTAAAGCCCCTCTCCAGCATTCTTGTAGCCCCTTTAGGCACTGGAAGCTGCTCCAAGGTCTTCAGGAGCCTTCTCTTCTCCAGGCTGAAGAAGCCCAGCTCTCTCAGCCTGTCTCCAGAGCAGAGCTACTCCATGCCCTTGCAGCATCTTCGTGTCCTCCTCTAAATTAATTCCATCATTTTTGTGTATGAAAACATAAATATGGATATCTGTATTTACAGTTGTCTGTTGAAGAATAAAGCTATATAATGGCACATGCAGACAGGGATTATTGCTTATCATTATTGGGTTTCTGTTTTTTTGGCATCCTCTGCATATGAAATCAGGTATCTAGGTCATGGTAGATGGATAAAGTAGTACAACTCTTGTCTTGTTATTGCTTACATATCTTCATTCTTGGTAGAGTTAGTGCTTGGGTAAGATAATGGTCATAATACCATGTGTAAGTGGATTTTCTTGATTATTTCAGTGTTGTATGATGACTTATGTATGAGACACGTCATGTCACAGATAGTACTCTATTAATACAGCAAAGGAAAAAGCACAATAGAAAGCAATCTTTTTAAATAAAACAAATATAAATAATAAAAGTAACAAATTTTAGTTAAAAATTGTGAAATTAAAAAAACCCAAAAAGTTATGTGAAATTACTAAATAGTGTTGATTTCATAAGCTGTCTTATTCAGGTAATGAAATGAAATATTATAACAAATGTGCAAGAATATAGAAGAGTTTAGTACTGTAATTCACCAGATGAACCACAATATCTGCTTATTAACCTACACAGTAAAAGAAATGGTATGTATGAGAGGGCAAAAAACTCGCATGTATATCATTATCTTGGTATAATTATAGCCTGAATGTAACAGCAACTTTTTATATGACCATATGCATCATCTATTTTGTCTGCACAGCCCTGCCTCTCTTTTACAAGGGAGTATATTTTTGAAGCCTAGAAAGCTTTGTTTCCTTGGAAGTCCTCCTTGTGAAAGCCATTCCATCAGCTACACTTTCAGAGAAGCTGTCATATCCAGCATTTGAAGTGCTGTGTGATTGTCTTCATGTAGTGGACAGAAAGTGTTTCAAAAGAACATCATGTTGGGAAATAAAAATTTCTCAGATTCAAAGATAATTCCAGTATTGATGGTAAGGTGAGGTGTTCTCAGATATTTGTCAGTGTTTCTGAAGTTTGACTGATGAAAGCAATAATATGAAGAAATATTAACATTTACAAATATGTACAATTTTCTTTAGAATACAGTCCCATTTTCTAGTTCCTTTGTGTATTTCTCAGACCAGTGGCACTTAAGCTGTTTCCCCAAATATTAACTTAAGGCGCTTGAGTTATCATCCATGATGAAAATATTTTCCAGATGGAGCATTTTTATTTCATCTCAGATGCAAAAATCTCCATGAGCAGGTTTTTGTTTTGGAAATAAGATACTATAGATATGAAAGTCCAGACCATTCTGTAATGTAGAGTGATTTGAGGTTTGCAGTAAATCTACTACACAATAGGAATATGTGAGACTCTCAACTCATGTAAACCAATTTTTCTTTATTTGCTTTAGTGCAGTGTCACTAATTTTGCTGGTAAGAGGCCTGCACCATTGACTTGCAGATTTTTGATAAGTCCCACAGTGTATTTCCACAAAATAAAAAACTGCATATCAGCCCATGATGCACAATCCCACATGCATACATTTGATACTACTTAAAGAAACTGCACTCTCAGAAGTGCCAGCTCAGCACTATGAAATGCAAAAGCCAGTCTCAGTGTGAATAGTCAAAAATGCATATACATGCAAGGTGAGAGGTCTGACATGATCTTTTGAAATATGAAGTTTTCAGGGTGTGTAAAATGGAAACGATTATCCCTCATTTATTAGCACCGTGTGGGAGTAGGAATAAAAAAAACAAATATAAAATGATGATCCAAAATATGAGAAGGGACTTGCAGCATTTTTTGCCATGCAGCATATGTGTCTTTGAAGTGAGAGGCAGGCATTTCACACACCTTTCTTTGAACTGAGGTGTTGCAGAAGGTAGCAGTGACATGGCACAGCTTGGTGGCTTTCCACAGCTGAAACTGTAGGTATGTGACATGGCTGTTCCTCCACTGAGGTGTCGCACAGCTCTGTGTGTTCCCATTGTCTTTCTTTTTTTTGGAGCACAGGCTCTGACAACAAACACAATTGATGAGCAGAGCCAGCACGGAGATAATATATGTAATATGTGTGTCAAACCCATGAGAATGTGACATTAGGATGCCCAAATTTGTGTCTTTCATATTATGAGTCAGGATGCTTTACCTTGAGCAGAGGAATGCATTTTATTTATTTTTTCCAGGTGTTTCTATGCCATCTGTCGTTATTACATATGTCAAGAGATATGTCCTTTTGCAAAATATGGTTCCTGCTTGAGGGAAGTAACAAAATACATGAGGTAACAAAATAACCAGGAAGTTTATATTCGCAAATTGCCTTAATCACACATTTTCCAATGGAATACATGTTCATATATAGGTACCAACATAGTCTTAATTGTTGCTATTTATTAAAGCCCTATTTCATGTGTTTGTTGTCTCTTTCCACAGATTTCCTTCAGTTGCATCCACTTAATTTAAAAAAAAATTATGAAAGTGCTTTGGTCCTCAACAAAAACAGGAGAATAGTTTCCCTTTGGAAATGGTGAAGGATTTCTAAGGAGAAAAACACACAATGAACAATAAGACTCATAATATTTTAATAATTTTTGCAGTACCTATTTAGATATTATTTGAAACAGTTACCTTATAGTAATTGCATTTATCTAATCTCATCAAATGTACAGTGATTAATACAGTGATAATTGTCAGACCAGTATAATGCATGGTTTACAGACAAACATGGTATTAATAATGGTTAGAGCCAGCTATTTCAATGTTTCACGTATGAACTTCTATAATTTTTTTCCTTAAGATTTAGATCTCAGTAAATAATTGTGCATGTGCTTGAGGAAAAAATGAAGGCAAAGTGCTCTTGAAATAGATATACATAAAATCTTACTGTAAATAAAGCATCCCTGCTGAGGTGAAAATGTTAGTTTCTTTTAAATTATTTATCTATGAAGATTTTCTGCCGCCTTTGCTGCTTATTTTGTATTGCACATCCTAAATACTGTCTTCTAATAATTTCCCTGCCACCTTTCCAATTATTTCAGTTTCCTTTAACTGAAGTCACAAAGGATATTAATATGCTTTTGAAACTAGTAAAATATGCACATTGATGAAAAGCAGGCATAGCTTTTTAAAGCACCTGTAAGACTTTGAACTCCATTTGGGTGTTGGGGAGAGTGGAAAAAGAAGATGAGTCTTTTGTTTCTGGAGGGTGGGACAAGAGTGAAGTGCATTGCTGCTTGTTTGTGTTATGAGGTCTATGTTGTAACCATTTATGTGTGGCAGTGCAGAGCGGATCCTGTGTGCTGGTGGAGACCTCCATCCTCCACAGGAAGGAAAAGTGCCTTACTTGACTGAGAACTAAAGCCACGTCTTGTTCCTCTACCCAACAAGGCTCCAAGTCAAGGAGAAATACACTCCGCAGAAAATGCTGCAGCATGATGTCAGTATGCAACAGGTATGCTTTACCACATGCTGATCAACATGGCTTACTGTACATATGGGTTGTTCTTAGGGGGTGTTCTGCTCCTTTCCCACCTAACTATGAGGTCCTTTTTTCACATCTGTGTTGGTGCTGACATTTACATGGTTGTGTGGTCAGCTGGACCAGAGACCATGCTTCTGCAAATTAATATTTTTCCATTTATCTTTATTCACTCATTTCCTCATTTTCATCTGGATCAGTTGGCTATTGGTTGGCTTAGGATGTATAAATCATCCAAGGCTGGGCATTGCAGAGGATGGGCACCCACTGCGAACAGTTTCACAGTGGAAAAGAGATGGTCAAGGAATGACAGAACCAAAAATGTCATGGTAAATAGAAACTTATTTGTTATAATTTGTGCAAATATACAATATAGGACTACATGAATGAGTTTAGCAACTAGCACTTAAAACCAAAGATTGAATACATTTTCACAACAGCATATAGCAAGACTTTTTTTTTTTTTTTTAAAGCACAATGTGGAAACAAAAATTTATTATAAAGTAATGACATAAATTCATGAAAGAAATTCTCACTGGCAGCTATTAAGCACAGTGACAATTCTGTCTCAGATATTCCCTATGCTAAAACTGCCACAAGAGTTTACAGAAGGAAATGTTGTTGTCTCCTTTCCATCTTTCCCCCTTTCCCCAGGCACATGCTTTTGGCCACAAGAAGAGGCTGGACACTTGCCTGGATGGACCTCTTCAGTCTGACCCATTCCTATGTGCTTAACAAATATAGAGTTTTTTCATGCTGCTATGCCAATATATTTCAACTTTTTAGCTAGAAAGCTCAGAAGGTCATTTTGTCCAACTGATATTTCAGTGCCTGCCTTCTGTGCTGGGAATTGCTGATATGGGTGTCAGTTCAGACCATTTGTGTGTTAATTTTATACTGTGAACTTCTTCCTTTGGGAATTGAGACTATTATAATAACAGCATATTTAAAAGACTACTAGGCAGGTAAATTTAGACAAAACAGCCAAATGGAACATTTTTATTCAGACTGGGAAAAATCCCCAAACAACCAAAACCAAAACCCCAGAACAAAAATAACAAGCAAAAGGTATAAAATGAGGAAAATGCTTTGATATATGTGCATACCCCCTTTCTTTCAAGATGTTTCCAAGGGTTCTTCTGGTGTACATTGTCTTTTATAGCAGCATGTTCTTTGGAATAATTATGCAAATGATCACTAAGGAAACAAGTAATAAGTATTTTAATGTATCAAAAATGTAAGGCCAAGCTTGGATTTTGGGTGGAACACCTTGTTTTCAGTTTTGTTTTGGTTTTGTTTTTTTTTTTTTTTTCTTAGATCAACCTAAGATGACCTAAATTTTTGAGAACTCCTATTTCCTAAGTATACAGTAATTTCTTTACTTCTCCAGTTTATGAGTCATGTAGGAAGCTGTTGTCTAAAACCATAGACTAAAAATCTTACTCTTACTACTAAAACCGATGTAATTGCCACAGCATCCATTTGGTAGAACTGCTCAGGAAGAAACAACTGTAGTCAAACCTCAGACACTTTCACTTGTTATCTCTGTTTAAGAAACATTGCCTAGAAATTCTGAAAATATAAAACTCTACTAGGTACTTCCTTATTTGTTAGATCTGGAATCAGACTGTATATACTTCTCCTGGCAACAGTGTTCAGAATTTGAGCCAATTTCATATTCTGGAAGTGATTTAATAGTTGGGTTTAAAACCTGAATTGAGTTTCTACACGGTACCACTTTTATCCTTGTGCCTAGTTTAAAGTACAGCATATAAAACCTGTAGTAATCAAATCAAAAAGTACAATCTACATAAGCTTTATATAAACAGTTTGCAGATTTTTCTGTTTGTTTAAAACCTATTTATAGACAATTAATGCTACATTATTTTGGTTTTAAAGGTACATAAAGAGAATTTAAAATGGAATTATTATATTTATTTAAATAAAATTTTATTATTATTATTATATTTATTTAAAATAAAAACCTCAAACCCATGATGATTCTATGTAGAGCATGTTACAATAATGCTGTAAGAATCTATTTATGTGCAACTTCTCAATGCCAGTGATGGTATTGGAAGACACAGTAACTGAATGAGTTTTCCTCTGTCTCAACACAGATATGTTCATATTCTCAAAGGGATACGCTGTGGTTTAAGCCCAGTCAGCAACTCAGCCTTGCAGCACTTGCTCACTCTCCTACTTCCTTCCCCCCCACACCTCCCGGAGGGATGGGGAGGAGAATCGAAAGAATGTAACTCCCACTGGCTGAGATAAGAACAGTCCAGGAACTAAGGCATAACACAATTACTGCTACCACCAATAACAATAATGATAGGGGAAATAACAAGGGAAGAGAATACAACCACTCACCACCCACCGACTGATACCCAGCCTGACCCGAGCAGTGATCTAACATCTTCGGGTAACTGCTCCCAGTTTATATAGTGGGCATGATGTGCTGTGGTATGGAATACCTCTTTGGTTAGCTTGGGTCAGGTGTCCTGTCTCTGCTTCCTCCCGCCTTCCCCTCCTCCCTGGCAGAGCATGAGACTCAGAAAGTCCTTGGTCAGACTAAACATTACTGTTAAGCAACTAAAACCATCGGTGCTATCAGCGCTGTTCCGAGGCCAAAAGTCAAAACCACAGCACTGCACCAGCTCCTAAGAAGAGAAAAATGACTGCTACTGCTGAACCCAGGACAGGGTATTTTTCCAGTCCAGGGTCTTGAAAAAAATTCTTTGTTTACAGATTAGCTTTTATATAAAAATATATTTATTTGCACACACCACAGAAAGATGAAACTTGGACTTTTCCTTGGCATAAGTGAGAATAAGTAGATTATGAATAACATTGCCTGCGAACAGCTGCTGTAAGTACAGTTAGTAAAGTTGGGAAATATTACTCTGATACTTCATGGGCAGTTTGCTGTATGTGTGAATTATCTGCTACATTAAGTGCTTGATTATTGAATGGGAATTTACTAAACTTAAGTAGGGTGTTATGTACCATTTCATTTAGCTTGCTCTTAAATGGGTAAAATAAGTACTTATGAAGTGTACTTAGTGCCTAGTTTCCATAGTGTTTTACCTCTTCTCTCCCCTACCTCCACGTCTTCCCCCTCCATCACCTCCTACCCCAGGGTTTCATCCAGAACAACATTTAAGCGAATCCTTTACTTGTTTGGGTATTGTTTGTTTGTTTGTTTGTTTTTATTTAAGTAAGCACATTCATTTCAGTGGCTCTTGAGCAGGCTTTTGAAGCAGAGTGTATGATAAAGGTCTTCCTTGAACTAAGATGCTTTTCTAGTTCATCACAATTAAAACCATTATATCTTCTAAGGCTTAAGTATATGCTGCTATTTACTGCTGAGTAAATTGTTAAAATCAGGATGTAAATGTATAATTCTACTAAATGTTGAGATTTTATTAATTCTCCCTTACTTCCTAGGACTGGTATTATTCTAAATGCATTACTCTACGTACTTCTGACTTCCTAGGATAGGTATTATTTTGTATAATTTGGCCAATTGCTTAAACTCTGATAGAGATCAAATGATCTGATAATTTTAGGGTTATCTTCTCTTAAGGGATGTGTAATGGTACCGTAAATTATATCTGAAAGGAAATCTAATATAGAAAAACTAGAAATGTGCGGCGCATACTGCATGCTTGTGCAAAAGTTAATTTATGCTTGAAGTAAAATCAGTCCTAAATGCAGGATTTCTTTCATCTGACAGCTTTTACTGGAAATACTAATATTATTTCAAACTGTTGGGGCTTTTGCACAAAGGGTAAATTATTTCTATTAATGGTTATTTTTGTTAAATTTATAATTTTCTCATTATGTGCAGGCTCACACTTTCAGCTCTATAGCTCCAATGGTGTGCATGATTCTCATTGAAGATATCAGCACAGCCTATTTTTAAAAGGGTTTTTGGGCTCATTTAGATTTTTTTGTAGGAAGATTATACATGTATACATGGTTAGTGTAGTATCCAGCAATGGAGATCTGCAATAGAAGTCCATGCATACATTATTAGACAGATTGCAGGAAGATTTGAAGCAGAAAAGATGTTAGCTCAGCATAATGAATGTCTGCCAGCCATTTTTTGTAATGACTAGCTGCAGTTCTTATTGTATGTCAAACCTTATGCTGTGCTGTATTGTTAGCTTTCTTGTTTGGCACAATCAAATGATGTAATGTGTCCCTAGAAGTCTAGCTGGATCAAAGACATGTACAACAGGGTGGATTTTTTTCTGCCAGTAGTATTGCTGCATATGTTGCTAAAATTATAGTGCAGGTGATAACAAATGCATGATCACTTATCATTTGTACTGCATTGCTCCTGCTATGCAGTAAAGACATTATAAGAATGGACAGCTTTGCTTGCCACAAAAGGAATGTTTAGATATTAAGTAGACCAGCAGGTGTTCAAAAATCCCTTTATAATTGTAATATTGACCTATGCTCGTTGATGCAAAAATTGAGGTCAAAAACAAAGTATTTTCCTTTTTATGTGTGAAAATGAAAAATGCCTTTTGTTTTTCTGTTTTTTTTTTTTTTCTTTTTTCACTGAACTGCTCATTAAAGAGCAAAGATTTCAAGGTAAGTCAGCAATCTAAAGCTGTAGCTGAAATTTTAGGGACTATGTAAGACACGTCAAGCTCGCTTATGCCTACTCCCGATGTAAAATCTACAGCAGCGCAGAAGGACAATAGAACTGTATGGTATGTGTATTCACTTTGGTGATAAATGCCTCATTCCTTCTTCAGAGGATTATTAAAAGAGTTCTCTGGAGGAATAAAATGGTGGAAGTCACACATTTAATAGCTCAGGTACAAAGAGTCAGATTGTGCCAGTTGGCAAAAGTTAGCAGGAAGCTGTCACAATAAATGGCAGCAGCTGCTCATAGTTCTAAAGAGTATGTCCCAGTCAGAACTGAAAACTGATGGCATCTACATTAATACTACCTTAATGGTCCATCTGCTGCTCCATAGGGTCCCTAGCTGCTGTATGGAGTCATAGGCATTTGACAGGCAGTCTCTGTATGCCAGACACACATTGTGCCAAATGTTTTAGGCTGCTTCATATCATTCTGATCTGTCAAACTTTCCCTATCATTTATCAGGCAAGGGGTTATGAGGGATTTTTTTCTTTTTCTTTTTTATTCCTACACATCATTGGCTTTTAGCAGTTGGGGCAGCTAGGAATTTGGAAGAAAAGTTACTTTGGTTACTTTTTTTTTTTTTAATTGTAAGAATGGAGAATGACCTCATCTGCTTGATAAACTGTATGCTATGTTAACAAAGCAGTGTGATAAACCCTGTAGAGAAATTACTAGCTATTTGTCATATCATTTAAATCTTTTTATTATAGGAGGTAGAAAATGAAATACAAGTAACCATTAAAGAAATAAAAGTGTTTTGACAGGCTCACTAACACACATTTGCTAGAGAAGCAGCTTGTTTCTAAATACACTGTTGCATAAATATTTTTTAAAAAGCAGTCATACATGCACTCATAAACCCTTAGAATTTTTAACAGTAGTGTCAAGGAAAGATTTATTTGGTAATGAATTTATTCTAAAACTATATATAGAATATATTCTATAACTACAATGGCTATATCTTATGTAGTCAGATCTAAGAGAATAAAACCTATTTTTCCCCTGGAACGTGGAAACCGTATACTTTCTAAGCATCTTTTATGTCACAATGTATGTACAATTTTAATTTATATAACATTCATGTTATAATGGTTAAAGTATCAACAGTGTTAGAAAGGTTTGTAAAACTCTGCCACAGTATTGTCTAAATGTGAAATTAAGCAGAGCTGTACATTAAACTATCTGTTTAACTATCTGTTACATTAAACTATCCACTGCCTTTAGTCATTTTATATCTTGCAAAAAAACCAAATATCATCCTTTGACTGTATCTTGTTTCCAGAAGGCAACCTATTCCCGTTAAAATTGGAAACTTTCACAATTTGTTTTTCGGTGGCTGTGTATCTCCAGCAAAGATGCATTGCCTCCTTAAATTTGCCATTTGTGTAAAAATGTTGAAGTTAGCAAAGAAAATCACCCAGGATATCAGGAATGATCAAGGTATAAACGCTTAGAGAGATCAGGATGTCAGCAAAAATGTCACCACTACTTTTAGGAGTACATGTTTTGATTTTATTAGCTGGATTCCTTCAAATCAGCCAGGTGCTTGAAATTGCATGATATTGCAGGGTTTTTTTTCTTCTTTTTTTGGACTGACTAAGCCATGAACTATAGAAAATCAGTGAATGACTCTGTCGCAGTTTCTTAGGAGAGCCTTTAGGTTTTTCTCCCTTTTACTTTCCTTTCAGTTGGTCATGAGAAAACTGGTCAACCATGGCAAGCACTGGACACTAGTTACATTGTGCATAGTGTCCTAGATATTTTGCATTATTCTGTACTTCTGAATATAACTGCCTAATGACATTTTCTAAATGGAAAGCTGGTTTGTGCTGCCCTGCCTTGCCACCATCAACTCTTATTTTCTTCGTGTATCCTCACTTGAAGATGCCACATTATCCTATTTCTTGCCTTTACTGCCCCAATATAAATAATAGGTTAAGTAATTTACACAGTGTTTATAAATGAATGTTTAATTGCTGGTAAGCCATTCTGCAAAAGAAAGTGTGCTCTGGCATTTGGAGTTGCATTCTAGCTCTTCAAAAAGCAAAAAGGGCACATGCAGACACAAACATGTAGGCTGCAAAACAAAGGAAATTATGCCAGTAAATAGCCTGCAGCTCTACAAAATTACTATCAAAGACATTTCCTTTAGTTTCCGCAAGTTTACAAAGCTGTCTTGATTCAGTGGCAGGTGACATATATGGCTAATGAATTTTAAGTGTAGGATTCATTAGCTGCTTTTAATTCAACAAAACACACATTTTTGGTGGTGAATAAAGCACCATGGTATGGCTGAGTGTCTTGGTACCTCTTGTCTGCCAACTGGCTGTGCCTGGCTGGAACCAGAGACCCAGGAGCAAGTCCATGCAGTCACATCTCCAGTGCCTTGGACATTGATTGTACACAGACTTGTACCTGTGCTACCTGGTACTTCTGCACAGGACCTCTTGGGCAGAAATCCAGGACCCCAAGACTGTGCAAATTAAAGGCAATCAGTGCAATTTTAAACATTATAGACTTGTCTCTAAGAAGAAATTTTTCTATGTCCCCATTGAAAAAAACATTAGATTTTCCCATGATTTGGAGCACGGCTGGGAATGTAAGTGGCCATTCAATGAGTTATGGTGGACCCTTTCCAGAAATCTCTGGTCTGTACTCACTTTGTAGCGTGCAGAATGGAGGGTGCTCCCTGCCTTTTGAGCTACTTCCTCTGATGACTGTGAGTTTACCTGCTCTTAGATCAAAACTTAATTAAATCTCAGACTTGATATCTATTTTATTCTCTACATCTAAAAACATATATCAAGATGAACTAGGGAGACTGTTTGCGCTTATACTTTTTGTGTGCTAGCACCTTTTGGGGGTGACATCCCTGATTTCTTCTCACTGACCTGCAATTTTGAGATTGGTTTTGTGTTCTTGTGTGGGTTCTCTATACAACAGAGACTTTAGAAGAGGTACCTATTACTCCTGCCAGCTGTAACCAAACAAGATGTTTCTGCAACAGCTGCTATAAAAATCCCTGCAGCCCTGAAAAAGGGCTTAGCGGAGATATATGGTGAAAGCTGACCTGGAGGAAAGTCCAGCGAGACAAAATAAGGAGCAAAGAGAGGAGAGGGATTGGAGCTAGAAGAGGCTAGCACAAGGCAGAAAGGTGTTACCGAGGTGGAAAGCATTAGTGATAGCCCCTAAAAGGGAAGACAAGACTGGATTTACAGCCCATTGTCTTCGGGTTATATGTCCAGGTTTTGCTATGTAAAAACAAATTTCACACCAAGAAAACCAAAGCCGAACCTATCTATTTTTTTCACCCATGCCTCTTTCTGCATGAGAATTTCTCTAAATGTCCTCTGAGAGCATGTTGCAAAGCATATATAGAACGCTGTCACAGAACAGTAGACACTCAGTTGCATGTGAGGTGGCCGTATGGTAATAGGGCCCATTCACACGGAGAGAAGCAGAAAGCCCTGGAAGTTGTGCCATGTCCTAAGGCAGATGTCCCATGTCAGATGTCTGAGCAAACAACTTCAAAGTTATCCAGTGTGCTACAGGAATTTAACATTGTGGTGTTTCCTGTTAAAAAAATAAAAACAAACAGAAAAAAAATCCTGCTGTTCACTGAATATGTTACTTGTCTTCACAATTGTAGATTTTCACCTAATTTTCTGTCATTGCCTTATTGCCTTGGGGTATTTTTATTTTAATTTTGCCCCATTTTGACAAACTTAGGTCCTTTTCCCTAAATGTGCAGCTATCAAAAAGCGTGCAAAGACTTGTTTTGGAGTGCAGCACAAATCCCAACAGGTGGATGCTCCAAACTTGACATGACCAAGTATATGCACAAGGGCAACTTCTGATACAAGAAAACAATGAAATCTTCATACAGGTCTTTACAAAACTTTTTAAAAATTGTTGAGGAAGTCTGGAAATAATTTATACTCATTTGTCTCAACTACAAATTAAGTGATAGGATCAGATAAAATGCATACTGACAGGACAGGTAAGGTCGACATCTGAAATTGTAATAACAGTGTTTTTCCAGGATTTTAAACTGAAGAGCTACAATGGATGGGGATTGTATATTCATAGAATCATAGAATCATAGAATAGTTAGTGTTGGAAAGGACCTTAAGATCAACTAGTTCCAACCCCCTGCCATGCGCAGGCACACCTCACACTAAACAATGCCATCCAAGGCTCTGGCCAACCTGACCTTGAACACCACCAGCGATGGAGCGTTCACAACTTCCTTGGGCAACTCATTCCAGTGCTTCACCACCCTTACAGGAAAGAATTTCTTCCTCATAGCTAATCTAAACTTCCCCTGCTTAAGTCTGAACTCGTTACCCCTTGTCCTATCACTACAGTCCCTCATGAAAAGTCCCTTCCCAGCATCCCTATAGGCCCCCTTCAGGTGCTGGAAGGCTGCTAGGAGGTCTCCACGCAGCCTTCTCTCCTCCACGCTGAACAACCCCAACTTTCTCAGCCTGTCTTCATACAGGAGGTGCTCCAGTCTCCTCGTCATCCTCGTGGCCCTCCTCTGCCACTCTGTTCCAACAGTTCCATGTCCTTTCTATATTGTGGACACCATAACTGCGCACAATACTCCAAGGGAGGTCTCACAAGAGCGGAGTAGAGGGCCAGGATCCCATCCTTCTACTTGCTGGTCACACTTCTTTTGATGCAGCCCAGGATACGGTTGGCTTTCTGGGCAGTGAGCACACACTGCAGACGGCTCATGTTCATTTTCTCATCAACCAACACCCCCAAGTCCTACTCCACAGGGCTGTTCTGAATCTCTTCTCTGCCCAACCTCTAGCTGTGCCTGGGATTGCTCTGACCCGGGTGTAGGACCTTGCACTTGTCATGGTTAAACTTCATCAGGTTGGCATCAGCCCACCTCACAAGCGTGTCGAGGTCCCTCTGGATGGCATTCTTTCCCTCCAACGTATCAACTGAACCACACAGCTTGTTGTCATCAGCAAACTTGCTGAGGGCACACTCAATCCCACTGTCCATGTCACCAACAAAGATGTTGAACAAGACCGGT
>JARCZZ010040325.1:0-25081 GCA_030323915.1 Brotogeris chrysoptera
AAGCACATGACGCTTGCCTTGGTGGGTTAATGGGAGTGTAATATAATCAATCTGCCAGGCCTCCCCATATTTGTACTTCAGCCATCGTCCTCCATTCCAAAGACAATTTGTCATCAAGAACTCTATACTGCTGCCTTCCATCTCAGATGCTTTCCCACAGTACAGCAGGACCCATCAATAAATAAGGCATACTCCTTTTCACTGTCTGACAGTTTATTATATGGTGGAGCCTCTTCAGAATGCATCACCTCCTCCTCTGGTGACATTCCAAAATCTTTGCCCTCTGGCCAGTCCCTGATGACTTCTAGAATTCCTGGATGACTGGGATTTCCTATTCTAGCTCATTGTATAATTAGTGCAGCCCACTTACTCCATGAAGCATCAGTTGCATGATGTGTAGAGGAGAACCTACCTTTGAACATCCAGCCCAGCACAGGCAACCAGGTGCCAGGAGGAGCTGTGCTTCAGTGCCAATCACTCTCGGGGTTTATGAATCATTTCATCCACTGTTAGTGGTACTATGGCATTCCAGGTTACTGTTGCCAATGAATGGGCACATGATGACTGCATTCTGTGTAAATTTCCGCCACACGGGTCATGCACATTTGACTTCATCTGGATCTATGGGTGCCTCCCTGGCATTCAGGTTGATGTGATAGAGAATCTCTACAATGGCTGATTCCCTCAGAGACTGGATGCCCTTTTCTAGAGTAGTCCACTTGGCCAAATGACTCATAACATCATCCTTGTATGGAAACCTTCCTTTCAAAGCTGCCAAGAGCTGTTTCCAAAGGCTGAGGGACTTCTTCTCTCTTGTAATTGCTTTGTCAATTCCCCCTTCCCTAGCAAGTGATCCCGGCTGTTTGCCTTCACTACCTTCTAGTTTGTCCCAGCATCAGAGCAACCAGGTGATGATGTTCTCCCCTGGTTGATGGGTAAAATCTTTTCGCAAATTCTGGTTTGGAAAAACCAGGTTGACGTCCCTGGCAGAGCATGAGACTCAGAAAGTCCTTGGACAGAGTAAACATTACTGAGCAGCAACTAAAAACATCGGTGTTATCAACCCTGTTCCCAGGCTGAAAGTCAAAAAAACAGCACCGCATCAGCTACTAAGAAAGAGAAAAATGACTGCTACTGCTGAACCCAGGACGCCTCACCAGGGAAGTGGTGGATTCTCCAACACTGGACACTTTTAAGATTCAGCTAAGCAGTGTGCTAGGGCATCTAAGTTGGGTCATGCGTTACCAAGAAAGGTTGTGCCAGATTGTCCCTGAGGTCCTTCTAACCTGGGATTCCATGATTCCTATGATTCCTAAGAAAAAGTGTTAAATGAGACTTTCAGAATTTTATGCAATATTGCAAGTAATTTTTCCTAAAGGGGAACATATTTAATAATTAAAATGTTAATTTCCCTGCAATGTTTAAAATGAAATCTCAAGCTGCAAGGGCCACATCTGAAAGTTGTTTTCTACTTTGCCCTGAACAGAATTACTAAGGCACTGCCAGCCTTCGATGTATGAAAGCATCTTGATTTGGCAGATTTTTCCCCATTTAGCAGAGATTCTTTAAAAAAAAAATAATTTAAAAAAAATATATATAAAAAACCCCAACAAACAAACAAACAAACAACCACCCAAGAAAACCAGCTATCAGTCTACCACTGAAATTTCAGGTCAAGGACATTCTCCAGATTTACTAGTCTCAGATGCCTGGATTTTGAATTACAGACTGTCCAACTTGTTATTATGCTGGCAGCCTTGCAACAACACATAGAGCTCAGTTTCCCTGAAATTCAGGTATGGGCCAGTTGACACATACTACACAGAAGGAGACAGCTCCTGTAAAGCAAGTGTCTGTGTAAAAACTTGTTACTACTTCTATTCTTGCAGTTATCCGTCAGTATAACCTCTCTTTCCCTCAGTCACCACGTCAGAAGACTAAATACAAGTTTAAAACCACATCTGACAAATCTTCTGAGGTTTTTGTCATCTGTCTTGCATTGTTCAATCATTTTTCTCCCAGTTCAATAATTATTTTTCTACTTGCCAGTAGGATGCTTGATATTATTTATTCCTAAAGAATTCTCTTCCTTACTGCATGGAATTAGTCATTGTGGTATTGAATGTCTTTCCTTTTTCAGCAAAAACAAAACACTCTTCTGCTTAATTAGTTCCATTAGATCTTTGATTTATATAAAAATGATTAGCAGTAGAAACAAGAGCTGAGGAAAAAATAAAACACAACTAAAACCACTCTCTATCCCAAGTAAAAGGCATGCAAGAACTTCAACATGGAAGTGCTCTTAGGTCCAAATTCTGCCCAAGAGATTTTCATACAGTTATCTCTCATGAAGACTATACAATTAAAGTCTAATGCCACAACAGTAGAAGTGGATGGACAAGGTGGAATAAAACTCTGTGGTAGGCTGATGGCTGCAGGTGTACAAACCACACTAGATATTATCACTACAGTTTCGATTGCTAAGTTTAACAGTTTTCTGAAATATTAACTTACTATGGAAGTAAGAGTGCTCAAGATGAACAAGACTGACAGAAATTACAAGTTCTGCCATCAGTCGTCCATTGTTGTCCTTTTGAGGACTCTCATGAGAATTACCTCTTCCCTGATCACATATAATGAGATCAGCCTGCTTTGGATGCAAGCAAATGCAAGAGAAATGTCAGAGGAGCTACAACTTCATGATGTGGCAGCTCAGTACTTAAAATTAGCCCCATCCTCCAATGAGAGCAGCAGTAACCACTTCAGAAAATCCTTCACTCCAGGTTTTCACACTTGCTTCTGTCTCCACAGAGTACTAATCAGGTGAAGTACAGGCTCAGTCACATAACCACCTCTTTTATAGTATTTTTCAGGCTGTAAACCAGCCAGGAAACTAGCAGTCCTGATTTCACTGATCTGGACAGCCTGCCTAATATGGACTTTAAATATCTAGATTGCTACTGGGCAGTTCATGTTAACATTCAGTAATGGTAATATATGGTCATTTTTACCATTATTTTCCCTTTCAATTTCTGCTTTCAGAATCTGCACATTTCTTTTTAATCTATATTTAAGATACTGAATAAAACCAAAACAAAATCCACTTTTTTTTTTTTTTTTTTTTTTTTAAGACATGAATATGTATAAGCACAATGTGAAAGAGATAGTCAAAGCTTTAATATATGACAGTGAGTTGCCTAGGAAATGACAGTAAGCATAAGAGACTCGGATTTGTCATATCCTCACTTCCCTTGAAATACATTTAGTGGTGTCAAAATTATGTATTAGTCAAGGTCAGGGAACACCTCTTCTAATTTCAGCTATAATTGCAGAAAGTGCAAGCATGCAGCAGAAAAGTTAGCTTCTTTCTTGACACTTCTGATGTGCAGAAAATCTTGAGCATTATGC
Organism: Brotogeris chrysoptera; assembly: GCA_030323915.1. Lineage (NCBI taxonomy): Eukaryota > Metazoa > Chordata > Aves > Psittaciformes > Psittacidae > Brotogeris > Brotogeris chrysoptera. Next base: position 3,409 of record JARCZZ010040325.1, read on the forward strand.
ACACTAGAGACCAAGAATTTGGGAACAAAACCAGAAATTAAAGAAGGAAATTTAATTAAGATAGAATCTGTACTCCAAGGAACATGAAAAATTTGAGGTACAGCTGCAGCTTTATGGGGAAAAATTTCACTGAGAAGGAGTATAAGCTGAGGAAACAGTTAAATTCTTGAACCAGGCAAATCTAACTGTCATGGCTGTGAGCAGCCTTTCTTACAGAAATGAAAAGTTCCTTAAAAACTTGGAACCAGACAGCAACTCTGGGTAGTTTGTAACCTGTGTCACCATAAAGCTGAGCTTATTAGAACTAAATGTTTTGGGCAAAGAGCAAATGCAAAACTTATTTCTCTCTGGTCTGTATGATATCAGTGCTTTTTCTTCTTAAAACTAGGACTCAATCAAAAGAAATTGTGCCTGCAGGAAATTGAGGAGTTGCACAGAGTGGATTTCAGTCAGGCATCCATTCTCATCACGGCGGGCTCAGCAGGGGCTGGCTTCCAGAACTGCAGCATCAACACAAAAGGACAATTATATCATAAATTTAATTAAGAATCTCTGTATGCTTCCTATGTGCGTTATCTGATGGCACTTTACATGTTCCAAAGAGCAAAACGGGGTTGTTTGCTTCTCATAACAAGCAAGAAAAACCAGTGAGAAAAGTGATAAATTTATTCGTAGGTGTTTGGCAAACACAGATCTCTTTAGCTGGCATCCTGCCAAGCTGTCCATTTATTTCTCTCTTATGATAGGAGATGCTTCAATATGAATTCAATACATGAAAGAAAAATACAGTATAATTAGCACATTTTCTGTAAAAATCTCACGATGAAGGACTACGTATATTCATATGCCTTAATAAGACAACCCCCTAATTTAAACTGAGGTGTTATTACAGGTATACAACAGTGCAGCCTACCAATAAAAGCATTTGAGTGGGAAGTTATAATAAGCAACTGTATTTCATGTACAATGATAACAACAACCACTCCTGACAGAAACTGCCCCTGGGCAAAAAACGTATTGCCACAATTGAAAAGAAAAGAAGAATCAGAATGGTATCTTTTTTTTCTGTTTCTGTATCATACATTCAGGGAGAGCTGCACAATTATTTGTGTACTCACAATAAGACAGTCAATTTTCCACCCTCCTCCCCTTTCAGTTGGCAGAGAATACAAAAATTTCAAGGAAATTTCAAGGAAATACTGAGAGCTGCAGTGGTCTAAAATCTATTTCAGTAGTAAGAAATAGTAATTCAAGAAAATTTCACTAATTATGATACTGATGCCAAACATGCAAGACCCAAATGTGGGCAGCACAAGGTCCTACAGCATTTCATTTCAAGTAAACACAGAAATCCTGATGATGCAAGTCTAAGTTCCTTTTTAGTCTTGCTACAGAGAAAATTTCATTTTATTTCTTTTAAATTAGAAAGTGAGGAAAACAACCTCTGGAGCTTACTGTCATGGATGACAGAATAGATCTTACTGACCAGCCAAGCAGTAAGTTAAAAGGCAAAAAAATCCCAATTAACAAGGTTTGACTTTAATAAATAGCTTCCTCTGAGCACTGATTTCCCCATTAAATCTCCCATACTAAAAAAATAATAGCAAGAATCACAGTATTTATGTTCTGACTCAGTACAAAAATAACCCTCCAGGAGACTCCTTGGTAGTTTGTAATTCCATCTTTTCAGGATTCTTCTTTTACCTTTTCACACAAAACATAGCACATTTATTCTCAGTTGAAAGTAAATTACTTCATGTTTTAGCTGAAGAATTGTGGATGATTGCCAAGAGCAAAAATAAAATGAGATGGAACACTAACATTTCAACTTCACTTTGAACAGCTGTAACTTCATATTAGTAGAAAGCGGACAGCTGTAATTAAGCAGGGAAACAGACAGCAACACCACTATAGATCTGAGTAGTTTGGCTGTGATTAGTCATAAGGGCATAAACATTTTAATGTGGTTTTGGATATGTGCTCTACTTAGGAGGAAGAGTGGCAGATCAGTGGGCTGCTATGAATTTTTCCCATGTTAGCAACTCAAAGACAATTTTGAACAGTGCTGAATTTTGCTCTTTGATTAATGAGTTGGGAAAGAAGTAGATCTCTGGAGGAAAACAATTGTCTTCCGTATAAAAGGAAACATCCCTGAAAATACTTAGGAAAGAAGTTTACTGAAAGCTGCTTAGTTTGCTTGCAAAGCATCAGCTTAAAGCTCCCCTTCCACCCTATGTGTTTCATTGCTCATAACATTCATTCAGGTGAATTAAAGCAATAGTAAAACAGATGTTATTAGCAGGGCACATCTCCAGGCCTCTTGGGGGGATACGAATCATACCTTGAATTTGCCTTGTCTCATTCTCCTGACATCTGGTTACCACCTCCTCACAAGAAAAACCTTAGATTTCTTCATGAAGCTGGAAAAGCAGAAGTCAATAGTTTCACAGCACCCAATATAAGAAACACTGAAAGATTCTTAATACACAGGAATTCAAATGAAGATGGAAGATCAAACTTCCCTGTAGAGTGGGCACAATCTCTGTGTAAGATTTGCTCCTTCTTAGCATCTTGTCATCCCCAGAAATATACAGTATGTGAGGAAAAGGAAACAAGCACAAAATTCCCTTTTTTCTCTTCTCTCTCCTTTTTTAGAAAACCACTCTTATTTCCTTCATGAAATTATATCCTTTGTACACAAAAAGGGAATATAACACTGTCCTGGGTTCAGCAGTAGCAGTCATTTTTCTCCTTCTTAGTAGCTGGTGCAGTGCTGTGGTTTTGACTTTCGGCCTGGGAACAGCATTGATAACACCGATGTTTTTAATTGCTGCTCAGTAATGTTTACTCTGACCAAGGACTTTCTGAGTCTCATGCTCTGCTAGGGAGGAAGGTAAGCTGGCAGGAAGCAGAGACAGGACACCTGACCCAAACTCACCAAAGAGATATTCCATACCACAGCACGTCATGCCCAGGATGCAAAAAACTAAGGGGAGGGACCCGGAAGACGGGGAGTTCACTGCTGGATCGGGCTTGGTATCAGGTGGTGAGTGGTTGCATTCTCTTCTGTCGTATTTCCCTTATCATTATTATTGATGGTAGCAGTAGTGGTTTTGTGTTATACCTTAGTTACTGGACTGTTCTTATTTCAACCCGTGGGAGTTACATTCTTTCGATTCTCCTCCCCATCCCTCTGGGAGAGGGGGGAAGAAAGAGGGTGGGGAGTGAGTGAGCAAACTGTGTGAGTTACGGCTTAAACCACAACAAACACATACTGCCTGTTATTTATTTTTGGACTTGAGAACTGCATGCCTTTAAAAATACGGAATTTTCATTAAAATTAAGACAATGACTTTTCTTGCAAATGAGACATACAGATATTTACTTTAAAATTAATTAAATTCTATCATACATCTGCATGTCACAGTGGAATACATTTTAGGAGTTAAAGTTTTCACAATTTGTCCTGCAACAGCATTAAATTCTCATAGGCCATTAGCTGTCAAAAATGAAAACAGTTCAACAGGAACAGGCTCCTTTTTCAACAAAAGTGAGTAAGAACATCCGCATCCTAGATATAGAAAGACTTTTTGAATTTCTTGTTCTAAATATACAGACAGCTATTCGCAGTATCATTCTGCTGGAGGGCTGAATGCACCTATGTTTCTTCTGGTAAAAGAATACACTTTCCACAGCCTGAAGAAAAGAGGTGTGCAAAGTAGGCTGTATCACCATTTGAGTGATCCAAAGATCTTGGCAAGGTCTTCAGTAAAGCAAAAAAATGAAGAACTAGCATTTCAATATTATTAAAAAAATATGAGAGGGTATGAGTACATAAAACAATTTCAACATGTCTTAACACACCGTATCAATCTGCCACATGCCACGCATCTCTTCAGCCTTAAATCATCTCACTTAAAATCCACATTCAATGTCTTTCAAAATTAATTTTCTTCCAGATTCCATTTGTCTTGAATGTAACTGATTATGTATCTAGCAGTTCCACTCACACACCATGAATAAAAAGCTTCTTTACATGGTAAATGTAAGCTTGCAGGACTTCAAGTCTTGCTTGACTTGAAAAATCTTGCAAGAGATGTCTCTTCTGTTCAGAAATGTTAGCACAAGCTTGGTATTTGCTTGTGTGTGCTTTCACACATCACTGAAAGATTTACTTATCCACAGAGGATGTATCCATAACCTCATTCATTTCATTCAGCTAAGGAAAAGCCTAGCATTCCCTTGCTCTTCATCTCTAGATATAGTGAGAAAGCTCTGAACACAAAATCAGAATAAATTTTTTACATTGAGAACTGACGTGGTCTTGGCTTATTTCAGCAATATTTAATATTTGCTCTCTGAAATGCAAATTACCAGTCTTTGCTGACTATCTACACATTTGAAAGTTTTCACACATGGGCAGAAAATAAATGTTCCTTTTGTTTCCTCTAACATAGAACCTCCCAGCAGTATTGTAAGTAGAAATGATTGCAAGACTGACCTGTATATTTCTCTCTCCAAGTCCCTTGCTCTTCTTGCATTTCATTTATTCTTCAAGGTACGTGCACAAGAGTTTGTAACTTTGAGGAGGAAAAGCCACTGATGGCTACAAAACATTCTTCTAGAGCATGGAGGTGACCACCTGAGACTAGCACGCTCCTTACATGCTGCCCTGTGCAATGGCCTGGCAGACCATCTGCCACAGCCTCAGAAGCAAATGCCTGGCTTGGAAAATAGCCAGATCTCATTTTCTGCTGAGCCACCCCTGAAAATCCTTTGAGTACAGCACTGGTAGCAACTGTGGTTATGATTTCACACCAGTCAGGCAATCTGAGCAGCAAGGTGTTAGATAAAGACAATACAAAATATTTCTCTCCCTATTTTCCATCCCACAAGTCCTCAGAAAGGCCAAGGGATACCAGCTGCTTCATGCCAGAAAAGGATTATCCCGAAGAGGCTCTCAGGGCACATGAAGTATTCGCAGCACTGTCACCTACCCAGCCAGTTTCATAAGGACACTCCAAGGACTGCCAGATATCCCTTTAGGCATGTTAGTCAACTAGTCACAACAGGAACCACTATACAGCATCTTAAAATCATACTGTCACCTGTTCAGTGCTTAAGTGACAAAATTTAACTCATTTGGGTACTAAGCAGAAGGTATATAGAAAAAAAAAAGCATAATAACCACAAACTCAGTAATATCAATTCTAACTTGTTTTCACTTCCTTGCATTTCATAATCTATCCTGTCAACTCTAGTTTTCTTTCATTTAAAGACCTAGTATGACAGCTATGAAGCTGCTTCCTGCCTCTTGCAAGACACAAAGGCCACTCTGTAGGCTGCTGTACCTTAACCTCGCAGGTATTAGGGAGCAGGTGAGCATCAAGAGCCACAGACCAGAGTTTGCTTAATTACCACCAAAGCAGGATGCAAGTTTTGTGCAGCTGAAGAATGCTGGGAGAAAACAAGATTGAGTGTGTAGCTATCTAGGAAAACCCCCAAAAGGCAATGACTCTATACAGTCTATGGAAAAGAAAGATCTTGGTTTTCCTCATGAATATGACACAACACTTTAATAGCCAGATATTTGTCACTTTGATATGTGCATGGTCTCCAGAGCTGTCTAGCTCACAAAACCACATCCATTGAAATACATTCTAAATAAAAAGAGACACACAGTACATTACTCTTAAGGCTGCAATGTGTCAGATTTACAATAGAAATGTAATCCAGTCCCAGGCATACCTGTGACTCACCATTAGCAAATCAGAACAATAGAGATCATGCTACTATATAATAAGAATCCAGCAATATACTGTATCATTTTATATTCTCCTGCATGTATTGTGTTATCAGAATTTTTCTGAAGAATGTAATTTGGTTTCCCATTATAGATAATTGGAATGTACTTTATCTCAACACAATGTCCAGTCAAATGAAACACAGGAGGGAATGAAAAAAAAAAAAAAGAAATCAAAGCTCCTAATAGGTTTTCCTTTCACTGCTTGTGGACATACTCTGCATTCACTTTTTTCTACTTTACTGTCTTTATATACGCAATTTGAAAATAGCTCAGGCAATCTTTACACATAGTTATTATTACAGAGTACTCAAGAGTGATAGAAGTAACAATGAAGGCAATCCATTAATAAAAATTACAAAAAAAAATGAATGACAATGCCAGCACACCACACTATGCTTCTCCAAAGAAACGTGTCTTCCAGAAAAGAAATGAGCACAGTTCAAATGTTAAAATGATTCAAGCCATTACTGTGAGATCTCATCTGGCCCTTTTCCTTCCCCACAAGCCTCTTCCCTGCAAGATCTCATTGTAAACCTCTGTCTGAAAAAATGCTTCAACGATAAAGGCATGCACAGATTCCTTACCTGTATAGATATAGGCAGAGGAACTAATCCCCTTGTTTTAAATTTGATTTCACATATAGTTCAGCATAAGGTGTTGCCTTCTGGAAATCCAGTTCAAGATGCTGTTTTGATTTGCAACATACATGTCAAAGGGCATTATTTTTCTGCTTATCCCTAGAAACGAGAATTAAGCACTGTGAAGCAATGCAATATTTACAGTAATTTAAAGCTGCTGAGAATCAGGTGAGATCTCTTCAGCTTTGAGGATACTGTTGTGGATTACAGCATACTGTGGATGGAAGAGCAGCCTAGAGTTTTAATTTTCTTTTTTTTCAGCTGTTTGCTCCTTTAATGTCCTTATTCCAGAAGAGCCAGAACATCCCCGCTTTCTTCTGACAAAACTACTGAAGATTTGCTGCTGTGTCTCTTGCTACCTGCCATTCCAAAGGAACATTTCAAAATGACATTTTTTGTGAATATTTTAGAACATTGTACTTAAATATTCACTTACATTTGCTTTGAACCTCTAGGCATTCTTTAACCTGTCTAATTAGTGCAGTGTAAAAAACATGGCGGAAATTAAACTTCTGGGCTTTTTTTATTGTCATTTGTAGTCATATACATTCAAATTGTACTCTTTTGTAAATTTTTAGTATGTCATACCAGACTGTTAAATGAGTTGGATTATAAACAGATTTTCAAGAGAATAATTCTAGATCCCATCATGCAACCAGTAAAGAAAAAGATTTTACATCCCTATAGTTGTTTCAAGGTTTGCAGCTATTACCTCATACCTTTCATCTCAATTTGAACAGCCAAAGAATTACAAAGTTCTTCACATCTACAAGGCCTGGTATAGCACGGTAGTGTTGCAGTCACTACTTAACAGCATGGTGTTAGATACCTAAGTTGCCTTTTTTAGTGAGTGCACTTTTTTGCCCCAGGTGTACAATGCTACTAGAAGAATCACCTCATGGAATGGAACAGTATGGCATACAGCTTTTTAAATGTTATGTAGGGAAAGCATTATTTTAAAAACCTAAATGAAACTACTTCAGCAAGAAATGGTAGTTCTCCTTGCGCTCCTTAGCATCCTTAGTGGTTCTGCTTTGAACTGTCCTCCTTTCCCTTTATACTTGCGGTGCAACTGTTTACCCCCAAATTACTTTGCTGCCAGTCTGCTCTGGCACAGTGGAATTGGCTGTTAAGTTCACAGAGGTAACAAACTTTCTTCCTCATTAGGGATCAGACACTTGTTTCCTTACGGGCTCTACTGTGCATCTTTATCTTCCAGGGGTAACGGCTTCAGAAAAGTAGCTCTCACACATCTCATTTGCTAGATTTATGTTAATACAACATCATGCATTTATTGGTTTATAAAATGAGGTTGACGAAGTTGAAGTCAAGGCTTAGTTAGGCTGAACAGGCTTTTGTCATGTCAGGAGCAATCATTGGCATATTCTCGGCTTTATATGATGGCACACTCTTATAAGATTATCTGCTCAGCAAATTTCCCTTACTCAACAAGTGACCAATTACTGTGTTATACAAAATGAACTTCAATCAACACAATGGCTCCTAGGTGGACAGTAAATATAATACGAGAAAATATGTAACTTGTATCTATTTTGCTAACATTTTTTCCTGTTAATAAAATAAAAAAAATACATTAGGAAAAAAACCCAAACAAACAAAAACCAAAAAAAACAGATCTGAACAGTCTGCCTTAGGGAAAAAAAAAAATAAATCAAGCTTCACACTACAAACAAGGATCAAATGTTTGATTTACATACACTGAAAGAATACTTTTGAAGGGCATTCAGGACACTGCACCATGAAAATCAGAAGACCAGAGGATATTGATGGTAAAGAAGGTGATATGCTTATTAGCTAATCCTGAACACTGACGTACAATTCATACTCAGATATCATAAAAGCTTAGGTATGTCTTGTTATATGATTCTCTGAATAATCATTGTGGAATTTTCCAGCAGAAAAGTACATACTTCTAATTTTTCTCATAGTAAAAAGAAGAATAATCCACCTATCTGTGGAGTGGTTGAACCAGATACAGGACATCGATTCTATTTATATGTTAATTTATCAGTTAGGTGTACAAAATAATGGAAAAATAGACATTTAAAATTTGATTACTGTTTCATCCACTCTGAGCAGAGCTATCTCCAAAATCCCTGGCTACGCTTCAATTTGAAAGAAAATGTTTCAGAATTTAAAATAGATTTGTTATGGTAGGCTACTGGATCTTAAATTTGAATGTAAATATATCTATTTCAAAATATGTGAACCAGCATAAAAGGTGGCTAATGCCCCAGCTTTATTAGTACCTCACTTCCAAAAGGTTAAGCTGTTACATCAATTCAGAAGCCTTTTGAGGCGAGGAATGACAAGCATTGTTATTTTTGTAAAGCCTCATTCATCAGCTATTTACAAATGGGATATACTTCCAGAAACACATACTGCAGGAATGACTAATTTATCAACTTATATTCAAAGCTGCTGGCCCAGTGCAATGGCTTAGCATTTAAACAAGTATTCAAAATCATTAATTTGCTGATCACATCTAACTGGATAGTCTTCCAGGACAGCCCTCTTGATGCTTTCTGTTCCAGGGCCATGAACTACTAGTGCAATTAATACCACCAGCAAGTTTACTAGCTCAAAGCTGTTCACTCATTTATACAAGTTACCTTCAGAGTGGGTCTCTGCTGCCGGCACACTGTTAGGCAAGTTTCCCTGTGCAGGCACCTGTGTCACATTTACCTCCAGACCCCAGCAGGCTGCTGTGGTATCACAGAAATTGTTTCCATTGGCTCTGCCTGATCTTCAGAAGGGATCCAGCCACCCCTGGATTATTTGGCTGTCTAATTTGCTAGCATGAAACCAAATTTCATAAAGGACCCCTGCTTATGATAAACATCTCTCCCTTCATGTTAATGGGGACCAGCACTGCTATTCTGTCAACTGACTGTTGGCTTTTCTGATTTTGGCACACCAGTTACACAACCCGAAATCTTGGTCCTGTAATGTGACAGTCTAAGTCCTCTTGGTTGATGTAGGTAACACTTGTACTTTTTGTGTTGTTTCAACAGAAGATAATGTAGTGTTGAGAGGAATACATACATCTTCCTCGAAGAAGACAAAATATTCTAACAATTTTCTTGCCCTTACATACACTATCCATCACTTTTCATATAACTAGTAATCTGACTAGAACATTTTACTTATTACACTCAGGCTTTTGACCCTTCAATGGATAACAAACGTTTTGCAGGACAAAGAAAAATCTAAGGCCTCACCACTCTCCTAGTCATGTAACACAGATTGTTGAGTATCACCTATAAATAAACAAATGCCAAGAATAAATCAATTTTGGAACATTTCCGTCCTTGTACACACACACACGAAAAGGTTAGAGATATAAAAACTACATGGACAAGTGACGAGTAACAACTAGCAACATATGCATCAGACCAATATTTCTTTAACTGGACATAAAACAGGAGTATCTGAAAGTCAAGAAAAATATAACTGGAAAACTAAGTAACTTGAAACTAGGTTTGTGCATGACACTGAGTATTCAATGTGACATTTCAAGCACTGAAAGGAACACAGTTCTTTTTAGACTGTGTGGCTACTGTAAATTCAAACAACTATTTGATCTACAATTTGTAACAATGACTAGCTAAATAAATTCTTCTGCCTCAGCCTCATGTCTTTTAATACATTTAATGGGTTCTTGTCCCTTCGAGTTTTGACGATGTAGCTGTCCTTCATGATGGAATGGAGTAGAGGCCCAAAGAACACAATTTGTTTCTATGTCTGTAATACCCAAGGTATTCTAAAGCACTTTGCAAAATAATGAATTAGATACCAGTGCTGCAATGACCATAGGTAACTGTAATAGTGATTACATGCCCAGCAGGAGTTTTCAAACACTGTAAATAAAATAAACAAAAAGAACAAAACATTACCTTGTATTTCTGGCACTTGCACTAGGTGACATCTAGTCAGCAAGTTGTATATTTAACATATCTCCCTCAAGCGCACTGTCCATAATGGTATTTCAGCAATTTTTCTCTCACTATTTGCATCCAGTCATGTATATGCATGTACCCTCATGTCAGTATTAGTCATGTTGTGTGTACCTTACTACTGTTCCCCAAGACACAAATCGTATTTCTTATTTTTCTAGTTTTCATCAGATTCCATCCACTACTTCTGACTGGACCTGCCCCTAGTGTTTTCCTCAGTGCTTCACAGTACGTGTTTTCCATTTGTTCTCTGAATGACTCTGCCATTTGGAAGCAATTTACAAATCCAGTATTGATGCTACTTGTTCCCTCAGATTTGATTAATATAGTGCGGTGGGGCACAGAGCATGAACCTTTTCATTTTAAGCACTTTAAGCAACATTGAGGATAGCCTACTCTTCTTATACAATGGTTCTTAATACTTTCCAAGACACTGCTTTTCAGATTATCTCCGTTCTCTATTATTTGAGTCTTTACCTTCTTCTATAGCTTTATTGTACATTTCTGCATTTCAGAATTAAATAGCACACCTTAATTTTCCCACTGTGCAAGCCTACATCATTCCTACCTCATAAAAGCCGTTGTCTTGGGTTATTTTGGTTTTTGGTGTATTTTTTTATATTTAGTTATGCTAGCCTTTAACTGATGTGCAAGACTAAAACTGACCCCAAAATTACTCCCACTGTCTCAAACCTGTAACACCGTAGTTTGCAAGATCCCTCAGGGCTGAAGTTAGTAAAGCCCGAAACCTGATTGTCCAAAGGGTAACATGGAGACATACAGATCCTGCCTGGCAAGCTGGGCAGAACCTACGTATATTCCTCTTGGTTTAGGATATAATTATCCAGGGTTCCTATAGAAAGTAAGCATTTTTGAGACATCAACCTACTGCTGCAGCTAGTTGATCTATAGATTCAAAAGGTATTTTTTACTAACAGAAAGGGAGTGATAGCCAGACATAAAAAAACAGACCACTGTCACTGAAAAACTATTTCCTTAAGAAACCAAGCTACAAACTATCTTTTGTTTCAATTTTTTGAGCACAAAGCGTCATTGTATTTTTCTGCTTTATGAATCTAGGAATGGAAACTTGTAGTTATCAGGATTTAAGCTAACCAGGATCCCAATCACATCAGCATTAGGCTGAAATTTGGGTTCAATTGATGTAACCTGGAATACAACTGAGCTCCTAACTGCTGTTTTCCAGTTTTAACCCTCACACATAATCAATCTCCCTTCCTGAGATCATCCTGAAGAAGACAGAGTTTCATAGCAGTCCACCCTCATAAACCCTGTCCTATGAAGGTACCTCAGTGAAGCTAACAAACTTCCACTGTACTGAATGAGTTTTTTCACTTGTGTTTTGTATTGTGATTTTTTTAAAAACAACTTCCTAAATTTTCTCCTCATTTTTGTGGTTTTTGTGAAGGCAAATAACTATAACTGATGGTTTTCTCGAGCATTTACAGTGTAACATTTATCTTTTATTCAATTTTGCATCATTTCCTGTTGTTTTGAACCACTTGTACAGGGACGAATTATCTCTTCTTCCAATTTTCATGCACTATTTATTCTAATGTGAATATATATATATATAAACTTTGTTGTTATCTGGTTTATCTTGGTCACAGTAATTTTATTTTCCCAATGGAAGGTTGTGTCTTGGCATGTGACTCTTTTCTCATTTTGCACGAGACAGCCACAGGTTCACTAATGCTGCACTGGCAGTTCTTCAGCATTGCTTCTAAATCTATGCTGCTGTATTATATACACACACAAGCATGACAGCTCTGAATCTGATATTCTCCCAGATAGCACCGTAAGCCAATGGTGCAGCATTTTTCAGCCAGCTGCAGGAAGGGCAAGAAGAATTTCACTAGCATCTAACATAATGACTCCCGGGACATAACTAGGCAGCTGCTGGGTAATATCAGGATTTAAGGGAACAATAATTACTGTAATAACTACCTTCACTGGCCTTCTTTAATATACTGTCTCAGGCTAAGGACAAAACAACTGTTTGAGCCAAGGTATGCCAGAAGTCCCTCATTTCTAGTTAAGAGTTATGTGAGGGGTTATGGTAAATCTGCATAACAAAACAAATTCACAAAACCATTAATCCTTTTGTAGAGCACCTACACACAGAAGAGCTACTAAGAAACCAAGTAAAGCAGATTTTCAATACCTTATAAGACCATTCTCGTAAAGTCTCCACTTCCATAAAAAAAGAGTTAAATTTTATCGTTCAAGGATAAAGTAACTGATGGTCCAACATTTGCAGCATTAGAATACATTAGCTAGGTCGTTTACATGTTTGCTGATTTTATTAAATTTTATTACCAGACCATGATCAAGTTTGCAAATCAGTAATTTTAGTGATCTACAATAAGTAATGAAATTAGAAGAAAATTATGTTAAAACAGCATTAAAAGGGAGAGTCATTCTTAACTGCAGAGCATGGGAAGCTGCAAGCAAAACTCCAATTAACAGCAAATACAGCAGATTAATAATAAAAAAAAAATCCCTACTTATTTGCTAAAAAAGGTTCAGTGAGATTTCCTTGCATTAAGGAAAACCACAGGAGTTCAAGTTATTTTTTCCTCCTTACTTTTCTGGGTTTACCTGCTTTTGCTTACTTCGATGATTTTAATGTCATTAACAAAACCCCTATTTTAAATTTCATGTGCCAGGTATATAAACCTGTGTACACCATGAATTGCAGTGAAGAGTTTATTAGTCGATAAAACAGTGTTTAGGAATGTCTACTGTGCCAGATCATTAAGAAGATTGCTTCACAAAGCTGACTGCTGAATAACTTAAGAAGCTGAAGACAAAATCCTCAACTGAAGGACTCCTCAGGTGCACAGAACATTCACTACTTTAAATTATATTATGTTCAGACAAAAGTTAAATTATTCTTGAAAGGATATTACGTAGGAGCTTCAGGCCTCTTAAGTCGAGGCTTTTCCTTTCAAATCTTTAACTCCTGGTGACTCAATTATTGCAGTGTTTGCAGCACACTAAACTGCTCTAAAATGGCAAATCCTGCTCTCTAACAATCATTTTTCACCACTGGCATTTTCTTTTTCCTGTGAAACCTACAATGTCATGCACATTCTTTTCATTGCCAACACAATAGCTACAAGCTAAAACATAAGTATGATATTTTTACAAGTCTGAATGACACCAGAGTCCCTCTAGTACGCAATACTGAAATTTCATTAAGTAGGAAAGAGCCTAACAGTCAGAAAGAGGAAACCACCATGCCAGGGTAGGAGATAAAATGTATACTTGTATGTATATTGGTCTGATATGGGGGCTGTTCTACAGCCTCACAATAATTCACAGATTCCTTAAGTCCCAAGCAATGGTAATTTTGGGGTGGGCAGCATCCAGCTCTTTCATTACCAGAGAAGTGAACAGCACAAGAGTAACCATGTCCCTCCCAGGCTGGCAATCAGTGTAATTATCACAGAAACAGGGTTCCTAACTGAGGGTCCCGTCAAGCCAGGCAAAGAATTAACTACTTGACCTTATATACACATTTATTCACTTGAAGACAGGTGCCTCACCTTTTTTCTCCCTGCTTTGAAATTATTTTAGTTTTGACATCACATGACAGAAGAAAAATTTTGAATATCTAAATGCCTCATTCCAACAAGGTCCCCACTTCCTTCACACTCTGCAGTCATTCAGGTATTCCTGAAAGCATCTTTTAGCAGCACTGAAACAATGCTTTCCAGCATGCCTCTGCATTTCTTTGTTTTAATGTACAGCCATGCTTAGTGCATATATGCATTTTCACTATTCGTAAAGAGTGAACATCACCTCTGCCAGAAGCTGGAACTGCTGTATAAATTAAATTCCAATTGTAAATGATACTGCTGAGCCTTTGGCTCCATGCTTGCTTTCTGAAGAGCAGCAACTTTCATACTAAATGAATTTCTGATAAAACCCTGATCAGCAGACCTTTCAGATCTGACTCCTGACAAGGATTTCTACTGACAACAGAAGATGACAAAAAAAGTCCCTAGGCGTCATAACAAGCCATCTGTCACTGTACACTGTTTCAGACAATTAGTTATCATGTAACATTCGCTTTAATTTTCATCATTTCATTCCTAAAAATATTCTGACAGTTCTTCCATTTTATTCGTGGATGAACAAGGTTAATATTTTCTGAAGACAAAAACAAACTTTGCTGTTTAATTTTCTGTATATTCATTGACACATATCTCTTAGTCTAATACCTAGGGCTTGTGTAATACTTAGAGCCAAGAAACCTTGATTAGCTGGAATGATCCTGAGGCTTAAGAATGAATAATGTGAGAACAACTTTTGTTTTGTTTTCAAAGTCCTTTTTAAAAATTCAAAGGATGGACTGAATTAAAATGCAGAGCCTTTTCCAAAATTCCTCAGTCCTTAGTGCCAATCTATCCCATGCATATCAATTCTTGAAAAATTAACTTCCCTCCCCTAGCAATATTTCAGAAAATGCTTTGCAAATTAATTAGGAAGGGTGGCACAAATAATAGGCACATTTCTCAGATTAATTTTAGATTTTATTATATACAGTACAAACCTAAATTCTCAGATTCTCCTCTGAGTTTACTAGCATTGTCTGTAGCCATATACAAAACTGAAGCCCCAGTTCTGGAATCTACCTAGGCCTGCACAAACACAGCCCAAGATTGTCCATGTTACAGTCCCTTGTTTATGGACAGGAAGACTAGGTACCATCTTGAGTAAATTCCTATCTAGGAATCCAAGGATCAGGTATTTTTGTGCTACAAATAAATGCTTTAATAAATGTAAATATTCCTCACATGATCTACTGCACAATTGTATCACTACAGATATGTGGCTGAAATCAAAAGAACAAGGCTTGTGCATGTGCAAATTGTAGCTTAGATATGTGATTATAGCTTAGATGATTCTGTAATATAAAAATTACCTTTACTTTCAGGTAAATTATGCACCTTTAGTTGCCCCCAAGTTCTCAGAGAGCTCTTGGTAACTAGCAATTTTCCTCAAGAAAACTGATGTATAAAACCACAATTTTAAGTAAGCAGAACAAGACGGAGAAGCACCTTCAGCACTACTACCCCAGGTAGAGGAAACAAAATACTTTCCTAATATAAGGAATAGAGTCCCTGTGCCACCAAACCAGTGTTCCATCAGCACAAATGCAGCATCATTCCAATAGGAAAACTTGCACAAGAACTAATCTAGGTATTACCCTTCCCCAGTTCTCCTCCAAATGTTTCTCAGGCTCAAGGATTCTTCACACAGCGCACTACCATGGTGGGGAACCTGGCCCTTCCCTGCAGGGAGCAACTTCACAGGCTCCACACCACCTCTTCGAAAACCTGACTGCCTTCCAGTGTCTGCATGTCCTAACAGTGGGCCTCTAAAACATGAGAAAACCTGCCTGTGATGTTTCTTCTCAGCGTTTAAAACCAAAGGAAAATTGAACAAGCTTTTTTGTGTTATGTCATGAAGACACTTGCTGCTTTGATTTTCAAAGGCTTCTCTTCTTTCATTCCACTTCTAATATTGTAACGTTGAATTTTCATGTTTTGCGGTCATGATTTTCTTTTAAGGATATTGGTTACAGTTCCCTTTCATCCCCAGTGCAGAACAGTTGTTCACACACCCTGAAAAATCTATACTATGTCTCTACTAGAGATGCTAGCGAAGGCAACTACAACTTCAGGGAATTATGAGCAAGAATTTAGATTTCAGCTCGTGCAAGTTTGGCTGACTAAATCTGTGGTCCATCTGAGTAGCAAATATGTGACTTTCTTATTCTAAGCATTCCAAGATTTCAAAACAACTGCTCCTTCTGCTGCAGAACGAAGTACAGTGCTTCAGGAATGATTTTTTTTTTTTTTTTAATAGAAAAGACAAACCTCTCACTCCCATTCTTTTCTGTCTCAGCGGCCCGTACTAGCTATCACACTGTGCATGAAAAAAAAAGAAAGTCCTGGGGGGATGAATCAGGGATTTGAACATGGGCTTCCATTTTACAAATCAGTGCTATAATCATTGGCACTTTTAAGTCAAGGACTCTGCTAGGAAGGAATTGTAATAAATACAAAATTAATCAGCATCTTGAGACCCTTCTCACCATACTTACCATGTTTTAGTGATGACTGTGTTCATTTTGTCTTCTCTAAACTATGCTTGGACAGTTCCAATTAACCAATACAGGAAATAGAGATAATAAATAATATCACAGATTCAGATGTATGCAATTCTAAATTACAATAGCAGGCATCAGTGGCCATGTACTCAACGCTGTGCTATCCAAGGCAGTACAGCCCACCACCGCTCAGCACGTCTCTCCTGCTCCATGTCCCCAGCCTGGGGACAGTACCATCTTCCTCAGCACTGGCCTGGAGGCAAATCATACCTATGCTCTCCACTGTCAGTCACTACCAATAAACGCCCCAGTCCCAGTGAGATGACCTGGACTGAGGCTAGTGTTAACATAAATTTGGATGACTGGGCAGAAGAGGCATCTGCAGTGAGACAATATTCCCCAGAAACCAGTTACTGCTATCTTACCTAAGCCTGCTGTTTCTCAGTAAATCACAGAAACCTTAATGGTAAAGCAAAAGCTGCTGAGTTTCCTTAGTTCCAGTAGTCAACCAATGTTTTATCTTTCTTGTTTCAAAAGGATGAAAAGGTAACAAGGAAACTGTACTGACAAGCACAGCCAAAACAGTAAAATATTTAGAGCCACATGAGAAGATTGTCTCACACTATTTTAAGAACTCTTGACTTGTGGTGATTGCTTCTTCATCGTACAAAAGTAAGTTTATCCCATTTGTTAGATTATCTGACAAATCAAACTCAACTTGTACTAGTTCCCAAAGAGGAAAAGGCACAAATCAGAAACTTGTATGTTTTATGACCTTACAATCACCTCTACCAAACCTCCCACATCACAAAGATGGCTTTTCTTTTTATTTTTTTCTTTTTTTAATTTTTGCAAGAAGCCAAATTCAACTTACAAAAAAGTCTTAGGTCTTTTTAAAAGACATCTAGAGTCTTGATTTAGGTGCTTCCAATATTAGAAAAATCTGTAGCACCCCGATGTAACTGCTACACAAGTTAGAGTTCCAATTTGCACCTTTTTTCTGTTTTTAATTAGGCCATTTCACTTTCCAATTATCTTATTTTTTTTACTATTTTGTCCAGCTCAGAAAGAAACCCCTACGCTGTTGACTATATTCTCCTCTTTTGTTATAATCATTTGAGAGAGAATACTTAGAAAGTGGAAAAGCTAAAAGATAATTCTTACCTTAAGGCACATTTTTCAGGCTGTATTTCACAAGTAAAGCTGCTCTGTAGCCCTGTTGAATTTTCCTACATCTTTTTAAAAATACGGCAAACAGAACAATGCACAAAAATAAGACTTTTCTTCATACAAAATTCAGCAAATATGAATTAAATAAAGATGTGAACATGAAGGATACTGCATCTCGTAATCAAATGAAGAAGTAAAGAGGTTGTCACTCACTTAAAGTTAATCTCAGAGCATTTTTACTACACGTCTTAATTCATATCAACTTTGCTGACTGTTTCCCATGGAAACAAATTCTATTACAAGTCACACAATGCTACCAATGTCAACCATATCCACAAAATATTTATGCCTTTAAAAATAGCACAGTTTGTATCTCATTTGAATGCAGCAGCATTATCACCATCATGGAAGTCTGTGGCAAAAGAGGCACTCGGCCCAAGGGGAAGTAAGAGTCATATCTGCTAAGCAGTGCAAAGGCAGAGCTTTATCAGTATGCCCGGCATGCAAACATACTCAATCACCAAAGAGCGGAGGGAGGAAGAACTGCAGCAGCACTTCAATATACTGCCTCTCAGTGCCAGTGTGATAAATCATGGAGGTTACAGCAAAATGGGGAAATGCTGAAAAAAACAAAACAAAACAAAAAAAGCCCTGTAATATGTGAGGGAAAGTTTCAAGACAAGTTTTAAATTAACTGGATATAATGTACACATAACAATAAAGCAGGGAGAGCAAACGATCTCTCCTGGCATGCTTTTAGTAATACTAACACTCCACATTCATTCAAACCACTTTGTTTTGACTATTTTCTGTTGGGTTAACCAGCAGAAAGGTCAACTAAAGGCACCACAATACTGGGTAGAACTACTGTTTTGACATTTTTAAGGTTTTAATTGGAGGGAAAGTATCTTCCATTTTTGAAACAGAAGGTAAAAACAGCAAGGAAGGTAAATGAGCATGAAGAAGCCAACAGCAACCACTTTGGAAACACATGTAAATGCTCAATTTAATAACATATTCTTCTCTGGATCAGACTCATCTCTCCCATCCTTCTATTCTCTGCAGGTTTTCAGCGCAGGCATGGTACTAATTTGATAGGAGTTCTCACAGTTTCAGGCTGCAAGAGAATTTCAGGAAAGGTTTTGAGGGGGAATGTGAAAGCAAAAGGGAAAGACACAGGGAATGAAAGATCATGTTCAGGAATCAGAGAAGTTGGAACCAGTATAAACAGCACAACTTTGAAAGAACAGAAGGCTTGGGCTGCTGCTCCAAACATGAGCTATAGAGAAGAGAAAATGTTTCAAGAGCTGCTCTCAAATGTGTTTGCCCTTTGTGGGCCATACAGCAGCCAATAGGTGCCCTGCTCATTGGGCCATAGCAAAGAGGGCAAGGCTTCAGGAAGTAACAGCTCTGTGCAAGCTTCTTCACTGAACAAACCATATTTAAAATGAGTTATGCTGAGTGCATATTTTTTGCAACATGACCAAAACACCTTGCAACTGAAAGAAGAAATAATGGAAAGAAGGATAGCGTGTTACAAAATAAAACACAGTGAGTTGCCATTTTTGTTAAAATTCACAAAAGCAGCACAGCTATATTTATTAGACTGCCATACACTGTAGAAAACTTAAAACTCACCGACCTTCTTTTAATACTCTAAAGAATCCATTACATCCTCTTTGTGGTGCCATCAAATTTAACAGCTTATTTGTAACAGTGACTACCTAGTTTAGGTACAAAATCACAGTTATTGAAGCAATAAATATAATGATTCACTGAAATAATGGAAGACTGAAAAAGCCCCACTGAATTCTTAATGCTATTTCATTTGGGAAAATCTTCAGGCTGAATGCTACTGGTGTCACATTAATTTTCTTACTTGTGTGTTTAAAAAACAACAACAACAAAATAAACAAATAAAACCCACAAAACACTCACACAAACTGAAAATACTTGTGGGCTTTGTTCTTATTGTTTTTTTCAGGGTGGTGCGTTCTTCATGTTTACATAAGAATTTATAAGGGGCTAATTTGTAGCTAACATAACAGTGAATCAACTGACAAATTATATGACAGGGCAAAGACCTTTATTTGTATCCAACTGCACTAACAGACTTGTGGTATAAGGCAACTTGGATCTTGTTTTCAACTCAATGTATCGTGGGTAGTTTGTAATTCATATCAGCTTCTGAAGCATCTTTAATGAAAGAAGGAACTCAGTACACAACAAAAGAAAACCTGCACAACACAGCTAAGACTTGAGTGAAAAAAGAGGAAACCCTGTCACAGAACAGCAGCTGCCTTTTCACTTCAAATATTTTCAGGAAAAGAAAAATAAAGTTTTATGGTCAAGAATTCAGATAGTTTCTTATGCCTGTAATTTCTAAGGAAATGCTCCTTGCAAGATGGCTTGTGAATATGAGCATGCACAACAACATGCTGTTGTAGGGGGTTAGTTACCACAGAAGAATTGGGTTTATGCTGTCTCTGCACTTTGTCCGCTTTGAAACAGTTTAATGGATCACCAGCTCCCAAGCCAGCAAGTGGTCTGACTCACATCATATCTAAGATGCGGGCAAATTCTGTACCTTAAGTTTAGTTTAGTAGAACACTGCAAAGATGCAGTAACAAAGCTTAAGCAAATTGAAAAATGTACATGAAAGTTCAGAGGCTTCAGAGAACAGCTATCAGTCACTTCATTCCACTCATGGTAGACTTCTCTTGGTTTTCCAGGGGACCAATGGCTGTGTGCTTTCCAAAATACTTGTCCCCCAGTCTCAGCGCATTAAGCTAGATCTTGCCCATGGACATGCCCAGGATTTCTTTGGACATGTCTTAGGCTTTTTATCATATTCCTTTTTGTCCCACCAGCACTGGCAGGCTTGCTGTATCTGATGGACAATTGGTCTACTATTTCAGAAAAGCTACAATGGGCATTGGTGTCAGCCCCTTTCTCCTCTGTTTGTTCTCAACTGCCATCGCGACCAAAATTAGCTGCCACTTCAATGCTTCCACATTTGCTTGGCGGTTTGCAGACAGGATTATTTTGCAGGTTTTTTTAATACTATAACATGCAACAGACTCTTCGTTCGGGGACTCAGGACTCAGAACTTCAGCTGCAGCTCTGCTGCACAAGAGTTGATCTCATCTAGACCTACAGAAAGTTTCACAAGAGTCTGCAAAAAAAATTTGTTTACTAGGGTGTTGAAGATGTCAGGAATAATTTCTGTACATGTATTTCTTCAATTTCAGATGGCTGAGATTATAGCATCAGTTAGCATTTTTCATAATGAAACATTCAGCTGAGATGTATATTTGCCTTGAAGTTTTCTACCCAAATGAAATATTGCAGTAAGCTTTAAATATTTAAGAAGAGACTCAACTTTTTAAAGTAAAAAAAGCACACAAAACAAAAAAAAACACAACAAAACAAAACAAAAAAGCACAGACTTAATGGTCCTGCTCCTACCTTTCACATGAAAATTAGTAGCTGTGGTTTTCTGCCATGTGATTTAAGATCATGTTTCAGTATTTCAGTTAGAAGTATGTTTCAATATGAAATTAATTCTCACTTTGTTTCAGAAAGAGTGTTTCTATGTTTTAATACAATCCAAGCACCTGAGTTTTAGAGGTCCTTTATTAGACCCTGTGGCTATTAAGAAAACACAAGAGGAAGTAGAGCTGAGAGAATTCATCTTTACTGGTTGTAATTACAAAACAAAGAAGGGGGTGGGCGGAACAAGCCACCTGTTCTTCAGCAATAAGGGAAGAGTTTTTCAGCTTAATTTAATAGAAAAGAAATCCAATGCAAGGCATATTTTGCTTCCTTTGTATTCTAGCATCAGCTGCCTGAAGGGAAAGATACTAAAACTTCCTGCTGCATTAATGCTTATGTAGTATAAATAAGACGACCTCCTTGCATCATCAATCATTGTATT
>JARCZZ010040326.1:0-13418 GCA_030323915.1 Brotogeris chrysoptera
CTTGGGTGGCATGGTTTAGTGTGAGGTGTCCCTGCCCATGGCAGGGGGCTGGAACTAGATGATCTTAAGGTCCTTTCTAACCCAAGCCATTCTATGATTCTATGAAGAGAGGCTCTGTAAATGCGCTTACTGATAGGCTGCACTGGGCAATCAGACTTTGTTAGACACTTGAGAATCCACACAAGCACACTCCAGTGTTTTAATTGCAAAGGACATTTCCATTCCTGTTTATGCCTTGTTAGATATCAGAGTATTCACCCTTCTCCCATGTCCAGGAAGAGGCTTCTTTCTTTTACATGGGACTAGATTGCTGCTTATGGAGCAAACTGCCCTGAAGAAGCATTTCTTCCTAACATGTCTTAGCTGATACTTGGTTGATATAATTTCATTTCTCAGCAGTACTGGATGTTCCCTTGTGCAGTAAAAATATCAGAATTATTCTTCTTTTATTTCAGTTTTGTTGTGTCTTAACTTGTGAAATCACACAACAGTAAGTTTCCCAGATTATCAACACCCATATACAAAAAGAAGGGGTTTTCTCTTTTAAAGGTCTTTGTTTTCTTTTGTCTTATTCTCATGCATTTGCACTTTGAGAGAGGATAAATGTTTGTGCCATCTCTGTGCCATTCATTGTTTCGTGCCATATTCCTCTGTGCCTCATCTCCACACATAAAGAGAACCATTATCAGCTCTGCCACTATCACCAGTGCTGCAGGGTTGCCATCCTCCTCCTCCCAGTGAGGAAGTGGCTGTGGTGCCTGACCAGTTATAGCTGTCACTGAAATCCTTTCTTAAAATTCACTTTTGCCATGGCTCGTCCAAAGAATTTGGTAATGGGTGAGCGTTAACATACAGAGATTACTTACTAATGCGCTACTTGGTAATGTCTCATCTTTTTTCCCTCTGCCTACATCTCCCTGGTGTCTCTTTAGACTTAGAACATACTTGGTGTAGAAACTGTCTGCAGTAAATCCAGTCATATATCTTTGCTATGGCAACTAGCACAAGGTCACAGTCTGAATTTAGGGTTCATCTACTTTGAAGACCTCTTGCTTTATGGCAAGTGTTTCCATTAGCAAATCTGGTGCAAATCAGTATGTGAAGGCCCTTCATTAATTTTGATGCAAAGTTAGCTTGGTGAGTTCAGCTCACTTTGAGTAGTTATCTAAACTGTTGCAGACAAAGCAGGTGAACCGTGTCCATGTGGTCTGTATTGCTAGATCCGTTGTTGATATGATCTTCATAAAGGAATGATAGAGAGCAGATGCAAAGCTGCCTCTTAAAGAGGCACTGTTCTTCCCTCAGGAACCACACATCTCTGACTTAAAGCATCTTTATACCACCATAGTTGCACTTGAACTGGGTCTTGTGCTGACAGATCAATAAAATTCTTATCCACCCTGAACTACCCCAGGATGGAAGCTGGTTTTTGACCAGGGTCCATGCATCCTTCCTCTAAGATGTACACCCCAAATCTTTTCAATCTTGTTAAAAAAGTTTCTCTGGTTTTCTAGTAATTTACGCAGGTCTGAAGCCCTCCAGTTCCTGTAACCATCCTTATTGCCATAGAATCATAGAATGGTTTGGGTTGGAAAGGACCTTAAGATCATATAATTCCAATCCCCATGCCATGGCTGGGATGCCTCACACTGGACCATGTCACTCAAGGTTCTGTCCAACCATCCCCAGTATGCATTTCTCAGTAAAAAAGGGCTTCACAGGTATCTCCAGGCAGGTGGCATGGAAGAAGGGCAGCTACTTCCAGGGGAGGCAACAGATTGAAATACTGTGCAAAATTTACAAAGGAATAAACCATAATTAAGAACAACAGTATCAGTCTGCTGTGTGACCCTGTGAAACAACTGGCATGAATTTGGAAAACCATTCTGCACTAAAAGAGTCTCAAGTCCTTGATGGCACCTGGTAGACTTCAAACTCTTCCCCTGTGACACAAATTGGTGTAAGCCAGTGCCTGATGTCAGGGTGGCTACCCAAAGGGTGCCTCAGCCTCAGAGCTGTTCACAGTAAGGAAAGAAAGGAGACTCTTTTCAAAGATCAAATTCAGCAGTGCTGTGGTTGCATGCAACTATTTAGGTTTACTGGTGCAGCCCTCTGCAGAGGGACTAGATGCCTGGAAAAGTCAAAGGTACTTATCAGAGCCCTCCACAAATCATGCTTGGAAGAGAAACCACTGAACTATTGGAAAGTATTTATCACGTTCATTAAATATTAGGCTTAACAGTGTAGAGGTATAAGCCAAAATGGGGCTACAGAGATCCAGAAGGGTATATGTGTATGTATAGCTGTTTAATATTTCCAAAAATCTTTCCTCCCCAGGTCAAAAAACATGGATTGGAAATCCTCATGAATAATTTTGGTTTCAAACTGGATTGGCACTTGTCAAAGGGAAACTAGATCTCTGAAAAATTCCTAGAGGTCTCCAAAGAAGCAAGCAGACATGAAGCAAGGCAGAAGAGGGAGGAGGATGCTCATAGTCCTCCCAGGTAGGAGCTAAGGACAAACACCTTTCCTCTCAGAGGCCATTAGGGAGTTGGCCTGAGCTTCAATAAAATGAAAACAAGCTACCCTGTGGTGGTGTTTTGGGGGAAAAATATTCCCTTTGCTTTGTATCCTGTTCAAGCAAAGGGCTAGGTCATGCTATGACCAGGTTGGACACAGCCTTGGGTAACATGGCCTAGTGCAAGGGGTCCCTGCCCAAGGTAGGGGGGTTGGAACTAGAGGATCTTAAGGTCCTTTCCAACCCTAACTATTCTATGATTCAATGAACATCAGCCTTCATAGAGAGTGGTCTCTTTCGCAATGCACCTTCAATTCTACCACTTAAACCACCTTGTCTTCTTTAACTACACCATTACTGTGCCATCATAGTAATCTGAATAAATGTGGACATATTATTTTATACCACATCCCCTCCCTTAGCAGGGAATTAATTACTGGAGTTAGGTATAGGAAGGGGCTCTGCAGTTCATTCATTTCAGTTTGCTTTAATGAATTCAAGAACCATTGGGTCAGGCCCTGGGTTCAAGTAAATCTACATAGCTGCAGTAGCCCAGGTGATGATCTTCCCCATTATATTTCTTACAGTGCTGTGATTTGCCTGGGACTCTTGGTTTAACATTTACATCCTGAGTCTTGCAGAAAGTGCCAGGGGAAATTTATAACCACAAGTTAACTAGCCATGAATCAGTTAATATTCGAGCACGTGAAGTGTTATGTGCATGCGAGGGATTAAGCTGTCAGAGGGAACTTTGGTTTTAAATCTCTTAGGAAAGTTGTCACTTCTGGCAGCCTGCTCGTCTCCAAGTGAACATTGTGCAGGGTGGCTGCAGGAGCATTGATTTGGGGGGGGGGGAGGTTCTTCTTGCTATTCTCTGTTTCTGGGGCTTATTCTGTGGGATTCCCACCCAAATAATGTTTCCCCTCTCATCTTGGGAATCTATCCAAGAAACCAGATGACCCTTTGATGAGGGGTCTAACTGACGCACAATTTGAGGGTCAATAATACATACGCCTGTGCTGTACAGATCACAGCATGTCCTGCTGGCTTGGGAAGACAAACACCTGTAAGGTCCTCACAGACCCTGCTGTCTGCAGAGATGTTCACAGCAATCAAGAGATGAGCTCTGCATAGCAGCAGGGATCCAGGAGTGAATTTAAGGACCCACCTGCTATTGCTCCTCTTCCTGGCCAGTTCTGCTGGAGGATTTATACTCTAAATCCCACTTTGTCTTTTTTTCCTGAGCAGTGGTGTAAGGAGTTCCTACTGTGACCATCTGACATTGCCTCTGCTCTGGCTGACACATTCTGCCCCAGCCCAGGCAATACACCATGCATAGATGCAGGCAGAGGTGAACATCTGCACCAGTTCCTTACATCACCTTGCTGCTTGGACCTTTTTTCTTCCATCAGAGCTTTAGAACAGCTGCTGAACCAATTGGTCAGCTGGGTGGCTTGAGAGAGAAAG
Source organism: Brotogeris chrysoptera (assembly GCA_030323915.1). Taxonomy (NCBI): domain Eukaryota; kingdom Metazoa; phylum Chordata; class Aves; order Psittaciformes; family Psittacidae; genus Brotogeris; species Brotogeris chrysoptera. The sequence continues at coordinate 3,986 of JARCZZ010040326.1, forward strand.
AGATGTTATTTTTTTCTCTAGCTGGCAAACCTTACTTATATCTGTAGGACACCAGCTATTAAGATGCTATTGCCTTCATATCCCAAGTCATCAAGGAAGGAAATCTGAAGTTAGAAATAAAGCAGAGTTGGGGGTGTTTAATCCTTTCTCTGGTGATGGAGTCCAGCAATGGTGCTGTTTGCAGAGCTCTGAATATGTTCACTGAGCAGGAGAGGCACACCAGAACCACAGTGGGCTGGTAGTATATGCAGTAAGCTTCTGCAGTTGTGTGTTTCCCATCTTTTGATGTCAGCTTGACTCAAGGGAAAGTCTGCCCATTGCTGCTGCCAGGCATTGCAATTCATTGGTGAGGCAGGGTCAGGACTGGCCCGCAGGCTGCAGGTAACCTGCTGGGACCAGGAAGGGATTAGGAGCTGTGGAGAGCAGTGCTGATGGTTATGCACCATGGTGGAGCTGGAAGAGATGATGTTAACTTGCTGTGGCCAGGAACAAGCAGACAGCACTTTGGCAGGCTCTGCAGGGCTTTAGGATGTTGATGTGGCTGCTCTGAGCTCCCTGAGGTGGCAACAGCCTCTTTTCACATTGTTTCAAAGAGCTAGGTTTGATCTCGGAAACTCATTTTTTCCTGCCTAGTTGAACCTGATGAATGTCCCTTGTCTGCAGCAGCTGCTGACTAATAATGACAGTTTGCATGAAGAAAATGAGCACAGATGGAGCATTAATAAAGCTCTGCTAGACCCATTTAGAGAAGGTGCTTTCCCAGGGCTAAAAGCTGATGCTAAGTCATTCGCTTGTGTAACTAAAGGAAAGGATGGAGCTGAACTTCACTTTCTGTGATAACCCTCTCTAAAATACTCGGAGAAATAATGTATTCATAATGATGTGCCATTATTGAGAGACTCTTGCTATCAGTTTTCCCTGCTCCACAGGTCAGTTTCACAAGCCTTATAACAATTTTATGTCCAGGGAAGCAGAATAAGAATGACTTTTCTTGTTAGGGGATGGTTTTACAGTTGTATGTAGGGAGACAAATGCCTCAGGTAATGTGACACCCGCCATGTCTATTCATTAGTACAACTATAACCGTATCTCCTGTGTTACCCACTTTCTTTGGGCCTGATCTGGCTGGCTTTATTACATGAAATAACAATTTATATTTACTCCCAGGCCAAAGAAAGTAGACTCATCCCCCTCTCTCTTCCAAGTAACTACATGAATCATTATATTGTGGAGACTGCTTGAGACTGAGCAAGTGTTATTTATAAAGCAGCCATTATAACAGAAACTGCAGAATTGCTGCTGTAGGATGCTTTAGGAAAGGGAGTAATTAAAAAAACCAACCCCAAGTCCCTCGTAAATTATAAAGCCAGATGTTGCCCTCTTGTATATTGTAAGACCAGATGTTGCCCTCTTATTCTAAATGAATAGCATGATTGAAACCTGGGGACTGCTCCCAGAGCAAGATGCTGCTTCAAGAGCAGGGGTGGAAGGACCCGGCTCTCAGCTTTCAAGATGTGGGAGCCATGAAAGAAACAGAGGTGGCAGTTCTCTGCATCTTCTTTATGGAGTTGCTCTCCAGTGTGTGTCTGCAAATTCAGACAGAAAGTCTTGTGGGGAGAATAGGCTGCCAGTGACTCTATTCTTCAAAGTAATGAATCTACTCTAACAGTTACCAGTCCACCTCATCACATCACAGATGGGAATGTATGTGCTGAGCTCTGGACATGACCACAGTGTGAAAGTTTTCATGCAAGCGGGAGAACAGTGCACAGCAAGGGAGATGGATATCCATTGGTTTTCCACAAAACACAATAGTTACTAATGATTCTGCAAGTTCCCTCAACACTAATTTCCTGTTTAATTTAATAGGTGGAGAACGTCAGTGCTTTGTGGACTTAAGAGCTTATTTTTGTCCCTGATTCCAAGTCCCTCGTGGACCAGATCCCTACAACATCTATGTGATCGGATACAGCCCAGGATGTTTACTTCTTGTTCCAACACATGGTTTCTAACTTTTTGCCTCCCTTGATTATAAATCCCTCAGCTGCCAAGAACCTGGAATTTCACCCAACCCACATACAAGCTGGTTCTGTCTTCCCTTACTCCACATCTATTTGGAACAGCCTTATTGGAGCTAAGAAAGTTGCACCAACAGGAGATTAAGATCAGATCAGCTCAAGGCAATTTCCTTGAATCAAACAGACAAACAAACAACAGAAAGAAACCATTACTGAGACAGCTTTAGGATGAACGCTTGATTGGCAGAAGCTGCTGTCTACAGAAGGGTTTGGGATATGGTGCCTTCATTATTGTGACGGATGTAATAGCAGAGAATTCCCATATAGAGCCATGAGGCACTAACAGGACGTTAACCTGACTTGGCTGCATTTTTCTTAAACCCATTAGCCTAATTTTTTTCCAACTTGCACATTCATTTCACATGCAGTGATTTCACAGGAGCACCTTCTGACTTAGCTCAGCGTAACCCAAAATCAGACTCTGGTCTCCCAAAAGAACACTTTAATTTCTAATACAGTCTATCCCCTTGTGCTCAGCCTGTTGGCAGCTCAGACCATGCACATGTACATTTCTTACAAGATCTCATGACCCCAGGGAAAAGGCCCTGGGGAAATGCTGGAATTACATGCGCTATATGGAAATTATAACTTACCCAGGTGCACAGTTCTTAGGAAGTCTGAGCCTCTAAGGAGCTGAAAAACCCTATTTCCTGTGTGGGAGGAGAAGGTTTTGCAAGGTTTTCAAGCAGGAATAAAAATGCTTAAAACATAGACAAGAAAGAGGTATAATTTGCCTAGTATTTGGCATATTAGTATTATGGACACTAGATTTTACAGGGGTGTTCGTATAAGAAATCAATCAAAATGCATCTCCCACAATAAAAATGAAAGGGGGAAATTAAAATAACCCAAACTATCCGCAGTCAAATTATCTACAGCAGAAAGTTTGCCTTATTACTGTACCAGTGCCTAGTTATGCCAAATAAATTTTAGCCCCCACTGTGCTGGGCACAGCACAGAAATATTATGTCACCCAAAACTCATTACAAGGAGCATGCAGCTTTAATAGTCAGGGCACTGTACAACACACTGTGTGTTGTATTTTCTCATATGAATATTGTGGCCTCAAAAGATTAAGCAACTCTGTGACAAGCCCAGAGCCATGCTAGATTTAGGAATTAAATACCACTGTGCTGAATCCTGGTCCAGCCCCCACTGTGCCAGCCATTTGTCCGTATGAGGGTGTTCAGCCTCCCAAGTGCATTACACAGATCAGCAGCTTGCACTGAATCACAGAAAGGTTTGGGTTGGAAAAGACCTTAAGATCACCCAGTTCTAACACCCTTTCATGGACAGGGATGCCTCACACTAGACCATGTCCCCCAGGGCTCTGTCCAACCTGGCCTTGAACACTGCCAGGGATGGAGCATTTAGCACTGCTTTGAACAATCTCTTCCAGTGCCTCACCACCCTCACAGTAAAGAGCTTCTTCCTTTTATCTGACTTGAACTTCCCCTTTTTTAGCTTAAACCCATTACCCCTTGTTCTATCGCTATAGATTTGTCTCCAAATAAAACCACAACCCTGCACACACCTCCTCACTTCCCTGTGCTGTGCTAGCTTCTTAATGAAAGCATACCTCCAACACAGAGAGAGTCATCGGTTAGTTCATTTTTGCAAACAGAACCTGCTCCATCCTCTTCCCATTCACACACCTGCTTTCATAGAGCTTTTCTGAATGCAGCTTAGCTTCTACCTAAACTTCACTCAGATACACTGTGCTTGTTAGCAACATCAGCTCCTCTGTTTGCTGCTAGCAACTGCTTGCTTGTTGCCTCCAGATCAGCAACAGCTGTTTCCTCTGCAGGTATGGAAGTCATTACATTACCCAAGAACTGCTAAATACCTCTAATTGCCAGTAGCAGTATAATAATCCCAAGGTGAAAGACGTGACTTGAGTAATTCCTGTCTGTAGTTGTAAACTCTCAGTCCTATGTCAAAAAGCATGGAGTAGCTCCTGACGGAAAAAAGATAGCAGTTATTGGAAGAGATGGCCAGAGAGCATCCACTAAGTTAGGAGCCTGTGTCTTAGTGATCTGGGGAGGGCCATAGAATGAAGGCAAACGTGATGTTGCTTCTCAGGAATATTTTCCTTCTTGTCAGCAATTTGCAGTTCAGCTACAAGGCGCACCTTGTATCTAATCGCTCTGTGTTGTTTTCTGTGCATTTGACTAGTGGCTTTTTGGACTCAGGCAAAGGTCTGCTATCTGCAGCATCCAGTGTCAAGGAGTCCCCCAGTATAACACAGAAGCCTTTTCTTTTGTTTGAACCTGTTATTTTTGTGCAGTGCTTTATTGTTGTATTTTTCAGGAGGGAAAGTGAGCACCTGCTTATTGCTAACTCCCTACGTGCTCCTCCTGAGCTCAGAAGCTTCCAGCACCTCCTGACTGATGTCTTGTAACTCAGTTGCTGCAAAGACCAGCAGCTGATGAATTCAGCTGCCCACTTCTCTGAACTGTAGGTGGTCTGAGTTATTAGGATTTATTTTCCTGTTATTTCCTCCTAAATTGGTTCTTTTGGTTTTTTATGATTAACAAAGCTCATACTCAATTAAACGCTTAAAAATGTAGATAAACTACCACATTACGACTCTCCTAATCCTTTGCTATCCTTCCTCTGCTTCTTCTACCTTCCCTAAGGTCTTGACCTGCAGTTTGAGAAACTGCTTTACTTCACAGCAGTTGAGACAGTGGAAGTATTCTTAAACTGCCTTTTTATATGACTGAAACACTTATTTATGATCAATGTTTGTGGTTTGAAACAGGACTGTACATCTCAGCAGCTCTTTCACAGCTCATAGAACAGCATATTGACATCAGTGGGCTGAATTTTACTGAGTCTCATGAGAACAGTGAGTATTAGACATGTTTCAAGTATTGCCATTTCGCTGAAATGATGAAGTTTGCACATTGGAAAGACCCAAGAAAAGGCCTATGATATTTTTTCCCCTTCTTTTGATCTTGATCTAACACTTATCCTGGTTTTAGAGATTTGAAAACTGAGGTACGGGGACTTGGGCTGCATCAGGGGTCAATTCTTGGGCAGAAACTGGCCATAGTTCTGTTTTCCTTCTCCTTGTGCTTTAAAACCAAGCTCCAGCCTTACTGAAGGTTAAGGAACACTTTGCAAATTGTTAACTGAGGAGCATCAGTTAATATTTAGCTTCACAGAGGAACTGAAGTAAGGTCGTTTCTACATGATTTAACAAGGAGGTAAAGGCAAAGGAAACTACACGCCATCCATCTCGGATCCCGAAGATCCTAACTTGGAAGTTAGTGCAAGAAGAGGGATCTTGCAGCACCATAGGCCATGTAAGGATTTCTGTTATACCTTGTAGGCTGGCATTTCTGTTCAGGAGCAATGGCATAACTAATGCATAGCAGAAGAAATTATAATCAAGTAGTCAGCTTTGAAACAGAACAAACAGTGAGTACAGTGTCAGATGCTTTAGCTAATAAAACGCTCGTACCAAGGAATGCCAATGAAAACACGCTGCTTTTGCTGTTTATCCAGCATAGGGTGCAAACAAATAATGAACAGTAGAAAGTTACATGGGATTAAACTTTGGTAGTGAAAGACATCGGTGATAGGATGTACAGGCGTGAATTCCTCCTTAAACAGAAGCAATCAGATCTGGCTGGACAAATGCCAACGGAACATTCTCATTGGGAAATATAATCCCATTGAAATGCAATTACTTCACTAAGTCACACAGGTATTTTTAAAAATCCTGGAGGAAATGCTGGAGGAAAGATGAAGTTTTTAAACTTTCTAAAGGAACTTCAATAAAACAGAATAAAACTTGATTTTTTGTTGTTCATAAATCATGTTTTGTTTTGGATTTTTAGAATTGCACAATTGCAAATAAAATGCCCTAACCAACTGGCACTGTGTAATGAATCCTAAATGTTATTTCTTCCATCGGAGATTTCTCTATTTGCTGAGTGGCAAAGGAGGATTTATTTTAATGTGGCATGAAGACAGATGTCAGCCTCTCAAAAAAGATTAATCCCTATTGTCAGCAGTACCCAGGCCAGTGAGCAACTTCTGGCTCCAGAGAAATTGCATCCATAACATCCACAGCAAACTCTAGAATGAAATGTCTGTGTCTGGCACAGTCCAGACATAGAAATCTTTGTCCTTGTTTGTACTGTGGACAAGTCCTGTGAAGGGAAATGTCTCTTGTTGTGCAGGATACACTCCCTGTCTGAAGTCATGTTGAAAAGAGCATGGCTAGTTCTCCATCCACCTTGCAGTACTGGATGTGACCAATCCTTGAGTAACTGCCTCTGTTCAAGACTCAGTGGAACCTTTAATTCTCTTATTAGATGGCAAGTCTGATTGCATGGGATATGTGCCCTGCAAGCTCTCTGAATACCACTTCTGCTCAGATTTGAGCCCATTGCTCCTGAGCGAACTTCTTCTGCATTACACATTATGCAGTCCATAAAGACCTTCAGTTGTTCAAACTACTGCTGGCCTCTCCAACTTATTTTCTTGTTAGCCAAAGGCCTGGAAAAGATAACCAGGGGTCAGGCTTCACTGCTGTAAGAAATGGAACTCAACCTGTTAATGTCACAATTTCACTGGGTACTCTTTATTGCAAGGAAGGTAGCACATAGCCAATAGCCATGGAAAGAGCAGGGCTGTGTGGTAAGATTTCTGTCCTGCAGGCAAGGCCAAACAGTGAGGTTTCATTCAAGTGACTTAAAATTCTCATTGCTTTTAAAAAGCCATTGTGACAAAGAACTAGCTCTGGCTTGAATGTAATATTATGGTTTAGGCCTTGAAATATCTTTAGAATTATCTAAATGTAGCTACAGAGTGAGGATAATTTCATTCAAATTGATTTGTTTAAACAGAGAATCATTAAATTTAATTTGTTTAAAGACAAGCTCTCTTTGCAGTCCATGTAAAGATAGGCAGCTCCAAAGGATAAATCACCCCATCTGCTGTAAATCATTGAAAACAAAAACTGTATAAAGGCCTCTTTTGAAAGCATCAAAATCAAATATTCATGTGTTTAACCCAGATTTTTAAATAGCTTTGTGGATGCAACATATTGAAAAAACATTCCCAAATTGCCCAGTTGATTAGAATCAGTTTTCTATTGGAAATGTTGCAATGGAAAACCCTTCTTCAGCAGCAGTTAGGAACTGTTTCCAGCAGCTAAGAAGGCATTGTAGTCGCTGAAAGTGCAGGATGATGTGGATAGGGTGAGTGCACAAGTGTGATTGTAGCCCTGAATGCTGCCTGAACAGGCATATTTCCATGACTGCATGGGCATGTAGAGCCCTTGAGCCATGTCTCCTGCTGCAATGTGGGTGTAGAAAATATGTCACTGGGAAACAATGGATTTCTTGCTTGTGCCCTTTTTTTTGACCCCTAAAGAGGTCCGTTCAGGTCATGTTTGCCAAATTTGATCTGCATGACTGAAGGCCAGAGATGCGAGTCTTTAGTGAAAGCCGAGATCCGCGTTTAATAGGCTGAGTCAAAGAGCTGATGTTTAGGAAGAGTGCCAGTTGTGACAAAACATAATGACATTATGAGAATTGGCACCACTACAGTGTAGTGCATTGCTTGTTCCTGACAGCAATCCTGAAAGTCATTTATACATGAAAAGTACACAAAAAAGACATAATTAGACCATATGGCTGAGTGGTTCCTCTGGTGCCACTCAGCAGAGCTGTACCAACTTCTCCCTTGCAGCAGCCGAGTGAGGGGAAGTGTTGGATGTAACCTGGAGACTTAGGCTTTATTTTTTGTGGAATTATCTTTTCCATTGCTATGGAAACCTCCCATTATTGGCTTTCTGGGGAAAAATATATCTTTGATCTCAACCACAGCCCACATGGCCTGTAAAACTTGGAAAGCTGGAGTACCGGCACAGACACTCTTCTTTCATCTCAGAACAGGGCAGTCATTCTTAATATATATGTATTTCTAATATTCTTGTCTTGGGCAAGGTACAAGGCACCAATGACCCAGATACAACTGTTGGCGCGGAGACAAATATTGTTTATCCTTATCTATTTACTTAACAGTCTCTGAGCAAAAATATAAACAAGTCAGGGAGCTAAATGGAGTGGAAAGCTCATGCATGAAGGGAAGGTCTGGGAGTCTTCCCCCCCCCCCAACATGCAGTGTTACTGCTCAGAGGAGAGCAAGGGCTCTAAGAAGAAATAACCACAGCTGTTTGTTTCAGCCGTTTTCAGTTCTTTGCTCTGAATGCAGTACTGAGCAGCATCTCTGAATTCAGTGGGGTTGTATCAGCAGAGATGTAGTGAAGGTGAACTGGCTCTTTGAATTTCAGATCTGTTTTGTAGACCACTGAAACCAGATATAAAGCCTGTGAGAGTGCGCAGCATCCCAGTCCTTGCTAACATGGGGCAAAAAGAGCCTCCCAGAACTCTGATACATTGTTCCCCATGGAAAAAATATGTTACATTTTGTGCATGCGCTGATCTTATAGCCATTTGATTGTGTCAACATCAACATCTAGGCCTAGGAAATATTTTTTAGTGTCTTTCTTTTCCAAGGCTTAAGCATCTTATAGTCAACAAATTATTTTGTTCACACAGCAGTTCAGTAAGGAAAGGGAGCACAAAATGTGTTTCTAAAGGCTATAAAGGATGGAGTTCATGGTAAGCAGATGATGGTGTCCCTGAGTTAGTCAGGCATGGAACCACTCCTGTTGGTGCCCATTCGAATGCCTGAATCATGAGAATAACCTTTATTTGCACATCTTTCATTCCCTAACCTTTATTTGTTTGCCTTTATTTTATTTACTCTTCATTTATGCACTCTTTTCACCACCATGCACAGCAAAAATATTTCCTTTTCAGGCAGGGAAAACTCTGTGGCAGCTGGTTGAAATATTTCAGATTTCCAAATACAGATAACATTTATCTCTGGAATTTTAAATTTCCATCCAAGAAACCCCAGGAAACAGGGCATTTTTTCGCTGAATTCTCTCCATTTTTGACCAGCCATGAGCAGGACATGATTGTACTGGAAGACTGAGACCTGCCAGTACCATTTCAAGAGAAATCTTTGTCTTCAGGAGACAACAGGCAGGCAGGTGGTGCTTAATAGAATCATAGAATAGTTAGGGCTGGGAAGGACCTTAAGATCATCCAGTTCCAACCCCCCTGCCATGGGCAGCCACACCTCACACTAAACCATGTCACCCAAGGCTATGTCCAGCCCAGCCTTGGATGGAGCCACCAGCAATGGAGCATTCACAACTTCCCTGGGCAACACATTCCAGTGCCTCATCACCCACACAGTAAAGAATTTCTTCCTCATATCCAATCTAAACTTCCCCTGTTTAAGTTTGAACCCGTTACCCCTTG
>JARCZZ010040326.1:20282-83334 GCA_030323915.1 Brotogeris chrysoptera
CCCTGGGACTGGGGGAAGAAAGAGGGGAGTGAGTGAGTGAGAAAACTGCATGGGGGGGGGGGGGTTAGCGACTTAAACCATGACAGTTCTTTTTGGCGCCCTATTAACACATTAACTAACACATTAGTGAGACCAGAACCACTGAAGGTCAGGATGCAAAAGATGTGCCACTCTGTAACTAATATTATATATATTTTTTGCCATACTAAAAAAACATACTATATGTAAAAATATATACATACTATATATTTTTTGTCATACTGATCTCAGTCTTGTGCAGTTGCAGTTCCCCTGTTAATCTAAGCCCAGGATACTTTGTGTAGGGCTTCACACAAACCCAGCAGCAGAGCTCCTTATCCACTGCAATGGGCTTTCAAATGAGCCCAACAAAAATTGCATGTCTCCTCGTTTCTACTGATGTCACTGTGTCACTGTGAATTCCTAAAGAATTACACCATTCTAATAGCAACACCTCAGTGTCTTTTAGTATCTGTCATCTCATCCCCTGCTTACCTCACTTGACCTTTCTACCCTGACCTGGGGGCATTGGTGGTGTTCTTCTGTCTCCTGCGTTGGATGAAAACCTGTATGTGCTCCTGATGCAAACGGGTTAGATGAGCAATGGGAGGGTGGCAGGCTCCTCCCCTCACAAAGCTTAATTTTTGCATGTGCAGCCAGGAATCCTGTGGGGTCTGGAGTGTTGTATTCCATTATGGCAATCATACCAGAGGAGAAAAGAGCTCTTTGTGACTGAACACTCGCAAAGTGTTACAAGGGGCTTCTTCTCTGTGGTCCTTGCTGGACAGTACAGGGGAGTCAGACCCTGGCCTGGGGAAGGCAGATGGACTGGATGACCCCTCCAGGTCCTTTGGAGCCTTGTTTTGTATGGATGCTAGAGTCCATCAACCTCAGGGTCATCTTTGATCTCCAGCTTGCTTTTGTTTTCAATTTCCTTTACATCATAAAACTTTGCAGCACCCAACAAGTTGCAGCCCTTGCTGTTTTGGGAGCACACTGAGTCATTTGTTTAGGCCATACTGTTACACCAGATGGCTATATTTGAAATTAATTTATCACAATCATTTTGTGTGGGCTGAAATCACAAGTGTGTCACAGCTTCTTGGGAAGCGTGATGATTTCCAATTTGCTATCCCTGATACTCCTGTATTGAGATTTCTCTGAGTTAACTTCCAGAGAATTAAGTAGTTGTCATTGATAGATCTGTGCTATAAGTGTATTCTCATGCATAATATAGGATAATGGCTTTATTATCTCTTATATCTTGTTGACTCCATATAGTGGTGCACAGGATATGCAGGTATTTCTCCTGCACTGGCTAAAGGAATTCATGTTTCCAGCTTCACTCTGCCTTTGAAAATCTGTTTTTGAATTGCTAGAAGCTCAAAACATGCTGCATCTCATAACTTTCCTGTACGTTCCTAAAATACAAATCCCAAACGGGTTTTGGATTAAACGTTTTCCCCTTGGGCACTCTTAAATCACGTTAAAAAATGAAGCTAGTGGGAGGAGAGCCTTTTATAATCTACATTATTTATTTTCTTTTCCTTGTGATTAAACCTTGATCCAAAACTCATTAGAGACAATAAGAAATCCCTCCTGCTCATTTGGTGGGTGAAAGTCAGCAAATCATACCCAGAGGCCCTTTGTACTCATACCTTTCTACTGACTTACATGGGCTTTTTCTTTAGGCTTTGGTGAAATGCCCGGAGATCCTTATCAAAGGGCTCCATCAATCCCTGCCAGGCACTGCCGGCTGTAGCAGGGCTGTCAGTCAAGCTGGTGACTGTCAGGGTGCATCCAGCGGAAGTGTTTATGGGAGCACACCTGGAGCTGAGTAGGTGTGTTTGTTCAAGCGCTGCTGGGAATGCTTGTCTCCTTGACCCGAAGCCAAACGCCTCCCAGCTCAACATGCCGACGTGCTACAGCACTGAGATGTTGGCTTTCAGCTCACCTCCTGCCACGGGCCAACAGTGCCCTGCCAAGTGATGTGGTTTGGTGAGGAGATGTGCTTATTGCCCTTTTCCTTTGAGGCTGAGCTTCCTCGGCATTTGCAAACACAAGAACAGAGAGGAGGAGAAGCTTGGGGATTAGCAAGGAAGTGGTGACAAAAAACGCTGGCTTGAATTTTCATGCTGGCAAAATATCAGGAGGTTTCCCCATCTTTCTCTGCTCCCCTACCACAGCTTTGGTTTCATCCAATGTCTTTGGATGAAAATGAGAGGTGAACGCAACGGGAAGACTACTGCTTTCTTGATGTTCTTTTCAGACCACGGTTTTGCCCTGGAGAAATGCTTTTTTTAATGACTAAGTCAACAAAATCTTCTGATTCATGGCACTGTTCCTTCAGGGACTCTGTCTCACTCTGCTTTACCTAAAATCCTCCCCTGTCAAGGATGGATTAGATGAGTAGGTCTTCCGTGGGATACAGCCCTACAAGAGTCACCAATGGACCAGTAGTGACGCGAGTTCCTTGTCTGTTGTACAAAGGGATTTTACCTGGCATTTTAGAGGCTAGGGTGCAGTATGACCTGTATAGGATGCACATGTAGGTGCAAGCTTCCCAAGAGAGCAAGGGTGGCTCAACAGCCCTCCTTCTGGTAACCCACAAGAGCTGGTGGCCTGAACAGCTCAGGTCGTTTGAGTTTATTCTTGAGCTTACAGATGACAGCTGCTTAAAGGGTGAGACTGACAACATATTGCTCAACCACAATAGAAGGTGGCTTTAGGGACAAACATCCCATTTTGGGGCTGAGATTGTATATGAATTATAGGAAATTATTGCCCAATGAGCTCTGGGTTCATCTGTTTGTAAGGCATTAGGTCGTTGCAAACAACACATTTAAGATTGCTTAAATTTTCATGGAACTGTTTACTTTGGGAGGGTAACTGACAAGGAAACAGTGAAAACAATTCAAAGGAGAGAAATATTTGGAGCTGCAAGCTGTTCTTGGTCTGCATCTGCAGGTTGTAGGCACACTCGGGAGCAAAGTGTGTTAAATCTCCCTTAGGTATGGAGGAAAAGGCAAACCTAAGGAGTAGCTATTATTGTTAAATGTTCTGTGCAGAATCAAGGTTTGAGGGCCAGGAAAAGGTTTTTAACTTGTTGTAAACTGGCTTATCAAGTTACGTGGAATTGGTGAAATTGGCCTGATTTGCAGAATTAAATGTTGGTAGTCAACAAATCCTTGGAACAACTCCGTTGTAACTGCTCTAGAAAATTAATAAAGAGCCTGAAGGAAAGAAAACATTTTAATCCTCAACTGGAGAAGTCTAAGTATCAAGTCCCAGGACTGACACTGCAAATGGCTTAGAAAACAGCAGTCACTCAGGTCAAGGAGAACAAATAACCACGTCTGGAAATTGTCTCAGTGTCACTCATCTCAGTAGGAAATGCCGCAAAAGTGATGATGAAACAGAGCAGATTGCAACTTCTCCCTGGGAGGTGGGGAGCCCATGGGAATAGGCTTAGACAACTTCACTAAAAACAACCAGACAACTTGTTTTTATTGCATAGAATAATATATTACCTTGAAATTAACCTGTGTGTTCACACTGGCCAGGTGGCCTACTGTAAAGCTGAGATGGCATGGAATTACAACGGAAAAAACCCTATAAATATAGACATTTGTCTTGGATAGTTGATGGATTGTATTGTGAAACATCCAGCACCTTTCTTGATGGCTTGTAAGTTTTCCTCAGCAGACACCACCATGGTTTCACAGTTCACTGTCTGATCACTCTTCAGCATTATCACATCTCATCCTCACCAAGCTGCATGGTGTTTCCTGTTTACAAACACAGGAAATCGCTGAAGCAGAAAGGGCAGGTTGTAACAACTCATTTATTACTGTTGGTTTTTTCTCTACCGTCACTAACTACCCCGAAACCAAAAGAAATCTTGGCAAGGGTGGCTTCTATACCCATGCAAAACAGAAAGGGATGTAGTTCTCTGCCTTTTGTTCTGGCAGCAGGCTACACTGTTATTTATCAATGCAGAGGCGTGTTTTGCTTTACACAGTGCCTTTATTGCTTGTAAAGGCAAATACTTCTATATTATTTCTAATCAATGTAGAATTTTAGCACAGCCCAAAGAAGTGGTAAATGCTCCATCCCTGGCAGTGTTCAAGGCCAGGTTGGACAGAGACTTTGGGCGACACGGTCTAGTGTGAGACATCCCTGATCATGGCAGGGGGGTTGAAAATGGATGATCTTAAGGTCCTTTCCAACCATAACTATTCTATGATTCTATGGTTGTTGCTTCTCTGTCTGAACAGTGCTTGCAACTCCCCCAAAGTTATAGTGCATTCATGATTTTGACTACCTGGTTTTGTAAGGGGGCACAACATCTTCATATACTCTTCATAAAATAGTTCAGAGGCCTGAATGCATCTTGTTGCCACCCAGATCTTTTGAAGTGCCACCTTGGCTGGGCAGATGGAGGCTGGCTGGCTTCTAACCTGGCAGGCTGTGGATGGTTTAAATTTGAGCATGATGTTTGCAGATGGAGCTGGGATGGTTTAAGGAGCTCAGTCTGAGCCTGCACATCCTGCAGTAGTTGATCTCACAGGTTTGGGAGAGTACTATTCCATCAGCTGTTGCAATCTGGGACTTGAAGCAGTTTCACACAGAATTTTCAGCTGCCATTATTAAACTTCTCTTTTAGCATTGTTTGAGCTTAAGAAAGGAAAAGTGATTGTTTTTTAGCATTAAAAAGAAAGACATCAGAACAGATAAAACTTGAACACCAGGTCATTTTGTAGCAGGGTACTGAGTTGCCCTTCCCCTCATTCAGCTGCTCCTGTAACAAGGCTGTCAAGCATCAGGCTTCCAGGGATACCAGTATAAACCGTCTGTTGTAGTTAGGCAGGGAAGGTGTTAAACACAGGAGACACTGGGTCCTATCTTTGCAAGTCCTGCTGCTTGGTACAAGGGTGACAAGACATCTGTTTTTAGCCTGGAGCAAGAGATGTTAAAAGAGGAAGACTGAATCCTTTGGGTAAGTGCTGAGATGTCCCCCAGGCCAACTCTCCCCCTGCTCAGGGCTGGTCCTTGCCCATGGACCTGCCATAGGCAGTGGTGACCCCCTCCAGCATCCTGCTGGCACCCATGGGCTGAGCTCCCAGATCTCCCAGGCTGTCGTGAGAAAGGGCCTTTTTCTGGTTGTTTTAAGGGTTTTCAACAAAAGAGCTTGAAAGGGAAAACCGACAAGGGCTGCTTCCAAAGGAGGCTTGGCAGCTCTGTCTTCCCAGCCTTGCAGCCCATGCTACCCCACGGGCTTGAGACGCGGCCTGGGGCAAGGTCAGCTCAGCCCTGAGGCGGTGGAGAGCTGTGAATTGAGATTAAAAAAGAAGGAGAAAAGGGAAAAAGCCCTAATTCAAGAGGCAGTTGTCTCCTCTGAGAGGTTTTCTCCTTCAGGGCAGGGTCCTGCAGCCCCTGAGCCTGACATTAACTAGCATGCAGGGCTGGAGAGCCAGTGTGCTGCAGGCACTGGTGGTTTGTCATTTGGGCGTGAGATTTGCACCCTGTGGACCTGGAACTGCTTGGTGCTGTGTACTTTGTTCATAATCAAAAGTCCTTTGTGACTGAGTCATCTCCTTCCCAGGGTGCCCCAGCTGCTGTCCATGCTCCGGGACTCCCATTATTTTGAGGACTTTTAGTCCACAGTCCATGACTCCCATTATTTCCCATTATTTCCACGACTTCCTGATGAATGCAATGAAGCTCAAACTGGCACTTGGAGAACACAAGGACAGGAGAGATCATCCTCACCCATTCCTTTCCCAGACCCTATGAGACATTGCGTTACCTGTTCTGGGGGGAGACTGGGTTTTCTTGAGCACCGGCTTGTGCTGATATTGTCAGAAGCACCCATCACCTTGATATAGCTGTGCTGACGCACGGAAACCAGCCCCTCTGCAGTGCTCTTGGGTCTGGTGTGCAGGGGCAGTGCTGGCTGTCCTCCCCTCACTGGCAAGGCCCCTTGTTTTTCCTGCCAGCCTGTTAGCATTATAATAGGGGAAAACAGGGAAAAGCAGTTCTGGTGTGAAACTGGAAGGAAAACCCCAGCAGAGAACTGGAGGAAATGAGGCCATGATACACAAAGGGTCCCAAATGCAATGGGAACTGGGGCATTTCTGTGGATTTGGCTTTAAAACAGCTCACGAGGTAGAACTGGCAAAGCAGAGTTTAGTCCTCCAGATCTAATGGGGGACTGGGCTATCTTCCTCCACCCCAGGACAGTGAGAACAGGTGTACTGCAAAAGTTGTCAATTCCTATTCCTTGGATTTAGGAACTCTCCCATAGGAATTCTACCCCCCATCCCTTCTTTGGAACTTTTCTTGACACGGAAGCTGCAAAGCTGCACAGAGGCAGCTCTGCCTGTGAGGCTACGGCAATGACAAAACACTTGACAAGAAAACTGCATGCTTTAACAAGAGCAGAAGTGGTTTGTTTTGTGCTGCTGAAGCAATCTGTCCTGGCAGAGTATGTCAGCTATCTCCAGCTGATAGATACTGGCAATTAGCAGTGTTTGCAGAAGGGCAATATACCCCAGGTATTTATTTGTATAACCTTGATAAAGGAGGCAGGAGCACCAAGAGCCAAGACTGCACTTTCTAGCTCAAGCTTTATTGCACATTTCATGCTAGCAAAGCACAAGAAGAAAACACATATATTATCCAAGAGACCCATGGGAGCACACAGCTCCTCCAGCCTTTTGGAGGGACCAGAATTGCTATGGCAGATTGCAGTGAAAGCTTCTCTTCTGATTGTGCTGCTGTAAGTGTCAGGTCTCACATAACAAGAATGAGTACAGAACTGTGTTAGCTGCCCAAACGTTAGGTATATCATCTGAATTACTCATTCAGAATCATGCCAATGAGACCTGCCTTATAAGACATTCATGTCCGAGGAAGGAAATCCTTTAGCATCTCAAATGGAGCTGAAGACAGATGGGTGGGCAACTTGTTTGAGTCCTTAGCTCACTGTAGATACCTACATGTAGCCACCTAGAGGTAAATCCCATTCTTGGGAAATAATCTCCCTCCAAAGTCAACTGAGAAAGTAGGGCATGTGCCTACAGAAATCAGAAAAAGACCATGAAGGATGCTCCTGTAGCTGCAGGAAGTAAGGCCAGTGAATCTCTTTAGGGAGAAATGTTCTACATGCTGCATTGATCCAACTACAAGTTAGCAATTGTTTATGAATTTCTACCATGGAATATATGCCTTCCATATCATAATGCAATTATCAAAATTATATGTGTTTTGAACAGCCCAAGGCAATCTCTTTACTCAGCAAATCTACACAAAGGGCTATTTTCCAGTTGGGCACTACATCTAGATACCCTTTGGAAAATAGTTGTAAAGTTTTGGCTTCAATTCTAGCTCAGTCCATATCCCATAGGAAGCTTGGCTTTGCTTTTGGAGCCATGAGGAGGTGGAGGGAGGCATTTCACACAAATTTGCTGGTGTGCACCTTGATCAGGCATGCATGCCAGCAGATTATTGGTGTGTAGGAAGAAAAAGAGGTTATTGCCAGCCAAAACACAGGTGCATAGATGCTGTACGTATGTCAGGCATCCAAGAAATGAAGGAAATACACCGTGGGCTGTAATTAGGCTCCAACAGTTGATACTTCTTCCCCTTTTTTGAAAGTTCCTATAATGTCTTTGAGAGCAATCATGCTCAGGGTCACCGGCCAGGCCAAGCACAATAAAATAAGGTGGGCTGCTAATACTCAGCAGATTGCAGCAGCTGGGGCACATGGCAGGACATCGCACTTCCAAACCTGACACAGGCTCCCTGACCCAGCCAGAATAAACTGGGTTCCCGTCATACCTCAGAATAAACTTAAGTTTAATAAACATTATATTAAAATGTATGTGGCTCTGTGTGTAAACCACTGTAACCAAACTGAAGCAAACTGGAGCTCATATTACAAGCGCTGTGGAAATATCAGCATTTGACTCTTTTAATAGCCCACTGTTTGTACTACCAAGCAACTATTCCAAATAAGAAGACATATCAGACTTCACCTCCTTCTAACGCCTACTATCTAATGGGGACCAGATGCAAAAGGATATCTTGCCTGTTGTGAGTCAGAAAGGTGGTATGCATCCAAAAGTGGACAACACCATGGTACAGGGACCTGGTAGTTCAAGAGACCACTACTTGCCTCTTTTGACCTGGTAATTCAATCAGTCTGTCCTCTCTGACTTGCATGGGAACAGCATGAGACAAAAGCACTCTCAAGGCATCATTTAAAGTCTACAGAAGCCTACAACTGGATATATTTTGGTTTTGGGTGTTGGTTATTTTCCATTTCTGTCAGAATCGTTTTGACTGGAAGTTCCCTAGTAATTCCCTGGGATATATTTCATAGTGACTTTAATGTTCATGGTCAGCTGTAGACATTATATTAAAAATGAACAATACCAGCTGCTTGTGTTCTATTACCATTCAGATTCCAGAAGTTATTCCCCTTGATAAGAGCTCAACAGGGTTTTATGGGAAGGGGAGAAGCAGTCTGTCTGGCATATGCCAGAATTTGCCATTTTTACAGGGAAACTAAAGGATGATAGTCTAGATGAAAATACTCATCAGTGGGCAAAAACGGATTGGAAATATTTACTCAGAAAGCAAGTAATAAAAATGGCTTGCACTCAAAATGGAGGATGAACTAAGTGGCCTCCTGAGGCAACAGACCTAAATACTGAGAGAACACCAAGAATAAATGGGCTTGGAAAAAATTTTTCTTTGGAGGACAGTGTTAGAACTTAAAATTATCTTTACAAATTGGAGACAGAGACTGAAAAAGTAAGAGAGAAACTTAGGAAGGACAAGATACCCCACTTAGGCATAGGTAATTGTCCAAACAAATACAAGAGCAGTTGTCATGGTTGTGTATATTAGTATGAAACATTGATGAGGGAATTCTTCCATTCTGCTTATCATTGACAAAACCTCTCTCAAGGTTCTGTATTCAGTCCTGAGCCATCTTCAATGTGTAAAAGATTTCTAGAAAGGGAAATGTTTGGTTTTTATTCTTACACACATTTGGTTAGGAACAGTAATTTACTTGGATAGATGGGTTACAGATGTGTGTAGACTTCATATGGGATGCTGTGCAATGACACCTGTGTAAGATTGTGAATGCAATTGTTGCAAGGGTTTGGACACATGGACAAGCAAGCATACTTATCACTGAGGCGCAGAGTTGCCAGTTGCACATTCCTAGCAGCAAATACGAAATAAAATCCACTTTGACTGCTGTATGTGATGCAACACCAATGAGTCAAAATTAAGGCCTTTAAGCTGAGCAATGCATACCACCCAGGAGGCCAAAGAAACGTGGTACTTGTGTGCTGTAGCCTGATGTGTTGATCCATACCTCCTTTTATGCACACAACACACTTCAGTATCCTCCCGTTGCCTCTGTGCATTAGCAGAAGCCACACTGGCGTCAAGGTGGGAGATGAAGGCACATGGCAGGAGAACAAAATCAGACACATTCTATAGGGGTTTACTAAGCATTGGAATGTTTTAAGTTTAATCTTATTAATTTCCAAGATATTTTAGAAAATCTAGCTACGGATCTGTGGACAGAAATAGGGTGCACTTAGGAATTATTCACAAGGGATAATTGAATGCTTTCTTGCACCTACCACGGCATCCCCTTGACCACCAACATTATCTTGTTAAGCTGAGTGGTGGGAAAAGCAAAACACTTAGAAGGAGATAAATCGGCTATATTTGAGCACTGTATGCTTGATAAATTAGCTGTGCATCCAGGCTGCCTTTCATCTCCAAAGGAAGGAAGGGCATTTTGGAACGCTATGATCTCCCAGCCAGGGAGACAGCTATCTCTGCAGTGCCAGAGGCAGCCAGTGCATTAGCCCCTTCAACTATCAGCACATTTAAACAAAGACATCTCACAATTAGCACTTTGCTATTTCCTCACCATTGCCTGTAATTTGGGGATGCTTCGAATTGGGTTCATGCCCTTCGTGTTGCTCATGACGCACAGCTGTGGTTTCCAACCAACAGTGCAGGACGGATCAGTGTTGTAAATGTTACTTGAGTGGTGCTGCCTTTTTAATGGGAGACATTCCTTTCAACGAAGAAAAAACTGATGCATAAAATGGAAATCTCCATGTCACTGTGAACTTACATTTCTTCAGACATCTGTCCATGTATGAGGATGTGGATGCAGGTCTCACTTTTGCATAAAATGCCCTTCTGAGAGGATGTAAGTGCTCAAAGTCATGTGTGAGATTTTGAAGGTTTTATGTCTGTTTCCAAAGTAGACTTCACGAACTACCACCAAGGTTGAAGAAGGTGGAATGAATAAAGCAAAAACTTCACATGTATGGGATCAAGAGTTCAGGGCATTAATGATGCAAGCTGATTTTACCAGATTTCTGTCATTCTGGCATCTCAAAAGGCAAGCAATTTTTGTGCTAATTCTTCTGCCTTCAGGCCAAAACCAGAAGGCAAGTTTCTGACTAGTTTGCACAAACACTGCATTGAGGCATTTTAACCTGGATTCTCAGAAAGCTAAGCAGCGATTCACCCTTGTTTGATTCTTTTGCAACCAAGCTGTGTGCTCAGGTCCTCCAGTCCAGCTGAGACACGGTGTTGGAATCGAACCAAAGTCAGGCTCAGGAGCTTTTAAATTCAGTGGCATCAGAAAACCGAGTTTGGCTGGAAACAAATCCAAGTTCCAAAGAGAAAGTTTGCTATTGCAGGAGGAAAATGTCCCTATTCAACAGATGGGGCAAGACAAAATATTTTTATACAGCAACATCTCTGAAAAAGTTGATTTGGGAAGAATCAAAGTGGATTCTTCTCTGGAAGGTCAAGATCTTGAGTTACATTCACTTTTTCCTCATAGACGAGATTTAAACTAAAGAAGGATTTTTTAAGTAGGTGGATCGAAAGTGCTTACCTCAATTTCACTGATAGACAATGGAATTTCAAACGGTATTTATAGGTGTCTCTCTTTGGAAAATTTTGGGTTTTTTTCCTGTAAGGGATATTCCTGTTAAAAAAATAATTTGTGATCCAGTCCAGTGAGATCTAGTCCTAATTTCGTCTTGTTTAAGAGTGTAATGATAAAGAGGTTATAGGAGAAGCAAATCTGGCCCCTGTGGAATCTGAGCAATTTCATGCAGAATGTTAAATGTGCATTATTGTTGTTATTATTTTTTAAATGGCAATTAAGCCTCCCAAGTAAGAGGAGAAACGTGCTATTCGCCTTGTGCATTAACCTCTGGGATGCCCTTCACTGATTTTTTTTCCTGGTTCTAGCTAACAGCAGCTCAAAGAATGAAAGCTCAGTCTTGATTCACAGTTTGTACTCCCCCAGTTTTCCCTTGAGTGCCTTGGCACCATCTCACAATTAGTGCTGCTTGGTTAATTGGTGTATCACCACTTCAGACTCTGAAGAACTTGAATTAAGCTTCATGAACTTGACTTCCAAGGACAAGAGCTCTTAAAGGAGCAACAGCACCAGAGGAACAGCACTGATCAGCAGCTTGAACAATCGAGATACCCTAAGTGCTGTGTACGGGCATGCCTCAGTGTTTGCTAACACCAGGGGAAAACAAGGGTTTGAAAACTTCATGAGAGAGTGGCTTTTGCTTTAGACAAGGACAGAAAGGATGCGCAATTTACAGGTTAAAATACAGCCTTACAGGTTAAAATTGTCAAAATGTTTACATCTTCTTTTTGACCTCAGAAGCCTGGAATTAGGAGGTTTATTTTTTCTTGTGAACACACACGTTTTGTACTGTACATAGCTAGGACATGGCTGAAAGCAGACCTGCTGCCTAGTCCTGGTTGATCCTAATAACCAGAGGTGGAAAATAGCCCTACACTAGTACTTAAGGGTATATCCAGGCAAACAGCAATTTTCTTAACCTATAGAAGAAAAATATCCTGTTTAAAGCAGGGTTAATCTTAAGTGTCATGCCTGAGAAAATAGGACCAAATGTCTAGGATACCAGTCAGCTCTTGAGCATCCATTACTAATGATGGACAAATCTGCTTAGTTACAAAACAGAAGTGCCCCTCTGTTTCTCCCATCAGTGTTCATGATCCAAGGCTACAGGGTCGTCATTTCAGCAAAGAAATAGGGTTATTCTTAGTATGAAGCACTTCTCCCATTTGCTTCTGTTTGTGAGAAAAAAGTCAGGTTTTTCTACTGGAAAATTTCCCATTGGCCTAATGGCCAAGCTTTGAATCTTTAACTTTTTCATTGTTACCACACTATTCCCCTGTCTTTTCTGCTGTGCTCTGTGCTGGTTGGGACCCTAACCCCTGAATCATCACTGGGAGGTGGCTGTTCCGAGCAGCGCAGTGCAAAGGGTGAAGCTCTTCTGTAGTTGCTGTAGTTTCTTCTCCCTGTTTTGCATGGCTCAGCTCTTTCCTGGTGTTCAGTAGATGACAAATATGTCCTTTTAATGTGGTTTTGTAGGGAAGTGCGAATTGTGTCTGCTGATACCTGCTTGTCAGTTTAGCCTTTCCAGTATCTGTTAAGCTATTTCCACCAAATTTGACATAGGAATGGGAGTCTCAAAGATTTGTTTTCTATTAATTTTCTACAAGCTTCAAGAAAATCATCATGTGGGAAGGAAAGAAAAGCCCAAATTTGTGTTCCCTACTGTGGGAAAGCACAGACGATTCAGTCTTTGCAACTTTACTTGGCGGCATCCAGCTGACGAAGTGGCTGATGTCTACTGCTGGCCAAGCTGCATGTGGGTAGCTCCAATGCTGCCACAGCATGACCTGCCTCTTATCCTTGGGCATATCTCAGGGGATATAGGGCAGAGCTGGGGTGAGCGTGTGTGATGCAGGGGGACTTTGAACTATTTCACAGAAATGTATTTTTGCCAGACATCAGGTTGGGATGCAGCTTAGTGTGAAAAGAAAACCGGAATTACATATTGGTTCTAATGAAACCAGCAGCAAGACTCCTAACATTGAATTTGGGCCACATTTTATCAAAATATGGCAAAAGAAGAAATTTCTAAGACTGAAAATTTCTGCATGCAATCAGATAATGCCCCAGTCATGTGGTGGGTGATTCAAAACAGTTTCCCTTTGGGAACTGCTGTTTGTGCATGCGGTTTGGGCTTTTGTTTGCCTTCCTGATACTCCATTGCCCTCACAGACCTAAGCATTTGTCCTTCTAAACTCCTTGTTTTGCCTCAGATGAATGAAGAATCCAGTTCTCAGTTGTGACCTGAAGGTGGGATGAGTTCACCAGCACTTACTGCTGGGTGTTGGGCAGGACACAGGCCCCTGTGCTGCCAAAAGACCTTGAAGGGAAAACACCCACCTGCATTGGATACTTGTCTTAGGGTTCCTGAATCTCTCTCTAGTGGTACCCATCCCTGCCTGGGACTATGAGGGAAACTCTATTATTGGGCTGAATTCCCCAGTTTTAGACAGCTGTGTGTAGGGGTGGCCTGTTGACCTGGGAGCACGCTCGAAAGCTTCATTCCTATGCTTGAGGAATCTCCATGGGCAGTGTTTTATGGTGGGAAGGAGAGTAACAACCTTCACCTGACTTGTTTTGAGGTTCACCATCAGTATTTACGAAGCAGTAAAGGTCAGCACCATTCTGTGTTTGTGCACAGGGAAGAGAGCAAACTCCCTCGGTTTTGGGAATATGAGACATACTGAGATGTTTAAAAAGAAGCTTTCAATTGATCTTACTCTTTTCTAGCATTTAGGAGCAACATCAGCTATTAGCTGTCCCTCCAACTTTCAGTGCCTATGACCAAATACTTGAAGGTATTTCTGGAGCTCCCAGATCTATTTCAAGTGAAAGTGGTAATTACAGAAAAGATACTGCTTCCAGCCAGCAACTTCCCACAGGATGAGAGCACCAGACAGCCCCTGGCCACAAGTAACAGAAATTCGAAAGAAAATAAAGGGTTTACTTAAGAAAGGGAAAGATCGTAACTTTATAATAACATTATTATTCAAAGAAAAACACTTCCTTATGAATTTGAAAAACCACTTTAGGCTTCAGGGTTTGTTTCTTTTTTTTTTTTCCATGCCCCAATTGCAATTAATTCCAAACCATGAAATAGATCATACAATAACATTAACTGGATGTGGGTGTTGCTGGTTCCCCAAAGACTTTAATTTCACCCTGGTTTGCTAGCTGGTTTTCAGGATTGCACCCTGAGAACTTTGAAGGTGTAAGAAAGAAAACAGCCTAAAACGCTGCCTCCTGGCTTTCTTCTCA
This sequence comes from Brotogeris chrysoptera, assembly GCA_030323915.1. Lineage (NCBI taxonomy): Eukaryota > Metazoa > Chordata > Aves > Psittaciformes > Psittacidae > Brotogeris > Brotogeris chrysoptera. The sequence continues at coordinate 34,564 of JARCZZ010040326.1, forward strand.
CTGAAAAGAAAACTTTCTTGGGGGACCCTACTTGTTATTTATTATTTCAAATGAGAAAAAGGAATTTATTTTCTCTTGGTTCCCCTCAAAGAATTCCTACATTTATTTCAAAATTGAAAAATCCTGAAGGGTTGACTGCTGTTGTGGGTACCATTTTTGACTATTCTACTCATTATATCTGTGCAAAATGCTATTGTTTTTATGTATATAGTGAAAAACCACTCTCATGTTGAAAGCTGTCCCGGAGTCTTTTTTTGCAGCAGTGAACTTGTCCTTTTGGTCCAGAAGAGAGAAATGACAACCTTGTTCCAAATAAATAGAGTTTAAGGGTGCCAAAACCATTTCACTGCCAATATTTTCAGTTTTCCATTGCAGGGAAGTTGCTTGTTTTTGAGAAATGCTGAGCAATGAGTGACAGGCCTATGGATTAATGGCTGATAAAGATGGCATTTCTTGCTGGTATGACTTAGGTGGAAAAGCAAAGAAACTAAGAGCCTAGACTGAGCTGGTATTTAGGCCTAAAGGAAATGTCATCATGGAGGTTACTATTCCAACTGCAGTTTGCTAAGAAAATACAAATAATTACTATTTTTCTTACTGTGTTTGCTGCCTATTATGCTATTGTTGCTGCAAGAATTATGTAGGGAGCTAATGCACGTTTAAGGAGGAGGCAGAGAAGAGAAACTTTATACTATGTTTGCCATATTAAGCCACCATTGATTTGTTCCCTTGTTAGAGGGTGGGAACTCCTCACAAGTATCCTTGCAAAAGCATCGTGGAGAAGTTACTTAATAAAATATTGTCTTTCTTGACTGGCTGTATCTGACAATTCAGAACACAGTGATGTCCACAGGGGATAATAAAGGAAGATTAAGTATACCTAATCTTAAAGACAACCTTGATTTTCCAGGTGTTTCACATATACTTGAACTTGCATGTGCTCTACTTCTGGACCAAGACTTTGGCTTGTTACAGTGCAGGATTTTGTCAGAAAAGCATCTGGGTTGATACAGCCTTTGTTAGGCTGATCTGGTTTGAGATAGCTCGTGTCCAAAAGTTTATGGCAAAATAAATTGTCTTAAAAAACGTGGGTTACTTCTAAGTGAGCACAGATTGTGCAGCTCTGCTCAGTCATACACAGTGAAATTGGGATACTCTTTTGAGCAAAATTTGCAAAGATTGGTAGAGAGACAAATGACACACTGTGGTGCTCTGAGATTCTATTCTCAGCCTGACAGATAACAAAGGAGTGAAGAAATGCTGAAGAACAACTCTTCAGAGGGGAACACAGACCTTTATTACTTGATAGAATTCTTTAGCTGTGTAAATCTCTGCTGGTTAGCAGAAATGCAACTGAAACTTGAAGCATCCACTGGTGAAGTGATGTTCATTTTAAGGCACATGTTTGTTTGTGGGAGAAAATGTCTGAAACATTCAACTCCCAGATTGTCCTGCTGGTGTATAAAATGTGTATTCAGTAAAGGTTTAGACCCAGCTGCTCCCAGAATAACCTGAGTGTATGGGAGAGGTGGGCCAAAAGTGGTGTTACATCAATCTTATGTCTTCCTAGCCTCTGGCTGGATAAACCTGCATTCTGGCATGAGTCTGAGCACTGTCTAGCAGCTGTAAAATATGCTCACTTACACTTATACTTCTTCATGTGTAGCACTGAGATAGGAAACACGGCCTGGGCAATCTCCTTCCTGGAAAAAAAATGAGTCCTAAGAATGTAATGAAAATTACTTTTGTCATGATGGACTTCGAGATCTCTGGATTAAAACCTGCTTATTGAGTGACTGGGGTGGAAACAAAAAGGAGAAAAGAGAAGGGGAATGTGCCGTATTTGTTCATATCACTTCCCAGATACCACTCAGTTACTCCACGGTGAAGGGCAGGATCAGAAGCTGGGGCAGTGCAGTAACCTCACAAACAGCTCTGGAGCATAGTTTGCTACAAGTACCTTAATACTAGACAATCTTTTTGAAACATAAGTGATCTGTCTTCTTTTTTTTGGTCATTTTTGCCTAGAACACATTTTTCCATTGACTCTGTTGGACAATCTGCCATATTAACTGGCATATCAAAAATTACCAAAAAGCTAAAGGTGGGGGGCACAGACATTAAACTCAATCCTGTCTGAGAATGACAGTGATGTCTCTCAGGGCTTTTTTGCTAGGCCCTGAAATCTCCCAGCTTCTCAGACTATGGCGTCGACATCCTTGATGGAGAGAGGTATGAAAGCCAAGGCTATAGTGGTCAAAGTACTGCCAAGTGGAATTGCTCAGCAATGCATGTTTAGCAAGGTCAGTGTTCCAGCTTTTTCCATCCATGCTGCGCTTTCCCTGATAAGAACCAGAAGAAATAATGTAATGAATAAAGCTATTCTTTTCTCATGCAGGTTGCAAGAAGAAATAACATTCTACAATTAATTTCCACTTCTTTGTTACTAATAAGAAGCTTATTTTCAGTCATGGGTTAAAGGGAGGAAGGGTTGAGTGAGTTTACAATGGCAGAGCATGGCAAGTGGGTTATTTTCAGCTAAAAAATAATTTTCTAAAATATGAGTACAGTGTCACGGAGCTCTCTGTACCAAAGGGTTTGGTGTTGTTTGCAAAGAAGGAAGGCAAAGTTAATCTGCGGTGTAGATAGGGCCCCTATTACCAGCCTTTAATACACAGAGACTTATGCATTCCTTAGGCAATTGCTTTTGCCTTCAAAGTACAAATGGCTGCAGAGGCACATAGGCACCATACTAAGCCTTATATATTTCTCCAGAGGGAAGGAATCACAGCTCTTGCCTGTAACCCACGCTCCAGAGGCAGAGATCCCCAGTTACCTACGGGAAACAACACTGGCAGGAATGTACCTTATATATACACCATACTCTCATACAGGATAAAGACGTGAGTCCAGTAGCCCAGGAAGTTTCTATCTTCCCTCTGGGATTCATAGTTTTGAATCCTTCCACAAAGGGATTTCTATGTCCTTTCCTTCAAGAACAAAAGAGGGATTTGACTTTCAGAACATCATTGTGTCAGGATGACCTGGACTTTGTCATTGCCCAATCCTTAGAGACCTCCTCATGGTGTTTAAGTCCACTCCGTAGCCTCAAGGCTGTAGCTTTTTACGGAGAGAGAGAAATTGAAGATTTCTCACTTGATGAATTACTGGAAAAAGCAAAAGATTTATGAGAACAGAGAGAACATGGATAAGCCTGACTGCAACTGGTGGGTAAGTGCTCCAAGACTTGCTTGATGTTGTGTTCAAGTATTTTACATTGCATTCAGCAAAACACAGAAACAGCCTTTGAGCAATGTCAGCATCACAGTCTTGCTCTCCCACATAGAGCCCTTAGGTTATAATGTCATGTTTACTCATTCCCACATGTTCACAGAAATCTTTAGTTTTCATACATAATGGCAGAACTCCTACTGGATAAAAGTACGCTGCTGCCCATTCAAGTTGGCTTGTAGCTAGCAATTAGGACACTACTCAGAGGAGGAGAACTGAACCTTGGTTTCTGCATTTGAGTGACCTCCCACCATCCAAAGGTTGGAAGGGTGAGTGGGGTTTCATCAGAGATTTTATGGGTACATATATTCATATGTAGAGGACAGAGGCACAACTAGTAGCACATACCTCTGTGCCGTATCTGTCAGGCTTATTCAGATGTCTTGAGTGCCCTAGGACATTTTGTACAGCTCCAGACTGTTTAAGAGGATTAATCACACTTTAGCTCTCCATCAAATATCATGGGAATGTAGACATACATGGGGACTCCTAAGTAGTACATGTCTAATATTAGATTGAGTGAATGACAAAGGAAATTGGTGGCACTGTGCCAAGCTGTGGTACAGTGCAAGGTGCTTCCTAGGTACACAGCATCCTGGGAGTTATGTTACTGGATCTTTCTTCCCACACAGAGCAGCTCGTATTGGTTGCATCCATCCCAAAAGGAAGACTTACACATCTGGGCTGCTCTCCTGTCTGCCCCCTCAGTTTGTGATAGTCTTTTGTAGTGACCATGTCAAACATGGCATGGTGCGGGATTCCTAGTGATTCCTAGTGATTCCTATTTTCTGTGTTGTGCCTCGTCCTACCCATTTCCTTTCTTGACCAGGGAGATGATCCTTTTCTGTGGTTCCCCAGCAAAGGCAGGAGGTTATACATCATCCAGACTTCCATTCCTGGAGGGGGTACGGTCTAATTTCCAGCCCAGACTGTGTGAAATGCTCTTGCCAGGGAGCAGTTAGTTGGAAAATCCATTTCTGTATCCTCTGGGCCATTGACCATCCCGTGCTTTCAGCCTTGCTATACACAGGCAGCAGGAGTGGCTTTATTGTGAACCCAGAGCCAGCAGCTTTCACTCCAGACAACAAGGGCTAGATGCAGTTCTAATTCCCGTGTTCCACTGAGTAGCATAAAAGCCATAACAATACATTTTTTATTCCTCCTTATTGTGGTTTTATTGGGCATAATATCCAGTTTTCTTTATATATTTTGAATATCTGGGCACACAGGCATATTTTGCTATATTAATTCTGTAAAGCAGATGTTAGTGGCTCACAGTATCTTCATGGCTGTACAGATGTATTGATTTTGTCTCTCTCCTCAATAGTCTACATGAATGAGGCTTAACGTGCCAGTGAGGCGAATGATAACATGGGGCTGACACCATATCCAATTACCCTTTACAAAGCTGTAACATATGTTCACTACCTGAGTCCATGTAAGCCCTAAAACATGATACTTTGCTAAGACATGCCCAAGATGTGAAGGGGAACTCCTGTGTTCAGATACAACGCAAGGTTTGAAGGTTTCTATTCCTTTCACACAGAGCTGCTACCACTGAGAAAGAAATCAATGACACCTATGTCTAATAATGTGTTTGAACAAAGTAGTTTTCTTAATAAATAATTAATTTATTCGTGCAAATAGAAAATTATTGCGAATTATTTGCTCATCTGGGGCTGCTGACGTGGAGTTAATCTTGCCTGACTGTAAAGGGGTTTATGTATGAGATAATGTCCAGAAATATTCTTAGTCAATGGAAGTAAAGAATCTCTTGCAGGGTATGATTTATACTATCCTGAAAGAAATGTTCAATAGAGGCTGGATGAACAGCATCCTGAAAATACCTCTCTGTCTACTGGCTTTACAGATACCTTGTAAAGGATGTAGTTCAGATGTTGACATCTACCACAAAGGCACCCGAGGTTGGTGAGATGCCAAGTGGGTTGGCAACTGTTGGTGAATGCCTATTCATCCCACCTTGGCAGTGTCAGTGGCTGCGTATGAAGTGTCTGCTGCTAAAGAGAATCTTTGGAAACAGCCAACCAATGTGTGTTTTCCTTTTTTCAGTGCTCCAGTGGAGTAATCCTGAGTAAGGGAAGAGTTTACACTGCAAACTCAATCCCCTCAGCCCCTTTTTCCATCCCCAAAAAACTGCACCAACCCAAAGAGGGAAGATGGAGCTTGTCTGAGATTGCTGAGTGCTGTAAAAATACCAAATGCTGTTTGCAGTAAACACTACAGTACAATAGTGGAGTCTGTCCCATCAATAAGGTTTTGAAAGTGTTATGCCAGAGAAACAGCTATCATGGTGTTTTAAAAAAGAGGCAAACAGGTTATGTTAAGGTAATTCATCTGTCATTTGTTGAGGCTATTTTTCACAAATGCCAAGGAGAGTTGCAGATTTGCGATTATTCACAGCACAGATTAAGGAGAGCAGAAACCCAACGTCAATATTTGTAGAGGATAGACCCTACCTGCAAACAGGGCGCGGAAGGGGGAAGTTGAGAGTGAAGCTGGAAATAACTCAGCCTCCACATAGGAGTGCTATATTTCCACACACAGGGAGTGCTATATTTCCATCTCAGCCTGGGAGAGAAACTCGTGAAGCTCCTTTCCCCTTTCAAAACCTGCCTGAAACATTGGAGCAGGTGCAGGGAAAAACCCAACAAAACTCAACAAACAAAACCCGAAACCAAATGGTTTGATGACTGCAGTAAATGCTGTGCAGTCAGCCCCTCAGTGAACTCCAATCCCTTATTTCAGTTTATCAGAAAAGTTGAAACAGGACTTGACTGCTGTGTGTAATTCATTGTTTTTCTTCAGGATGGATGTGCTGCCTAGCCAAGGCAGGAAGCTAGAACAAGGCAATTCCAAACTGGAAATAAGGCACATTTCAACTGTGAGGTTGATTAACTGTTGCAATGAACCATGGAAAGATTGATAGATCCCTTTATTTCTCAATGTCTTCAATTAAAACTGGATGACTTTCTCAAGGAGTTGCTTTAGCCAAACAAAACTTGTTGGAATTCTTAAAGGTTGCATAATACAGGAGATGCTGAAGACTTTTCCATGGGGACAGAGGATTTATATGTCTACTGTGTAGCTTATTATTTCTGGTTAATTTTTGTAGAAGAGCTTAAATAAGAGAGATGCTTGAGATAAGAGCAGAAACAAACAAGCCAAGCCATGGCTGTCTCCTGAAGATAAATGTCAGTTGAAGTTAATGTGGCTAAATCAGGTCCGAAGTTTATCTCAAAGAACCTACATTGTGAATCTGTTCTGGAGATTTTGTTCGTTTAGACACCCTTACAGATTTTATTTGAATTCTTAAAAAAAAAAAAAAAAAAAAAAAGAAAGGTACTTTAACTTTTAAAAGATATTGTAACTAACTATATTTCATAAGCTTAAAGTACTAGAATTTGTTAGTTAGGGTCTAATACAACTGAGAAAACATTAGCAAGCCAGGAGCCAGTAAGAATCAATGTGCACTATCACATCCTGTGCATAGCTCAGTGTTTGTTCACTCAACACTTTTCTACTTTAGGGATTACTGAAAACAAGTGATCCAAAAAAGGAAGAGAAGATGGTACCAACAACCTATGGGAACAACTTGTATAGTCTTACTAGTCCACAGTTGATGGAAATTCCTTCTTTTGCCCTTTCTCCTGTAGCTCCTGTTCGCTTTAACCTTTCAGATCCCGCTAAATCAACAAAATGGAACTTGGCAGTAAGGGTTTCAAATTCATTCATCTCAGAAGATTCTGATATTATTCTGTTGTCAGTAGTATTATCCTGAAATAAATAAGCCATAAAGCTTGGTAAGATCTTTCACATTAACTTATTTCATATTATCTTTCAATTAACATTTGTCTACGGCAAAGTTCAATCAATGATTATTTACAAGGCTTGCTGTCATGTTATTCTTTTATTAACAGTCTCTCTCCAAAAACTCTCACCATTTTAATCATATGTACTAACATATTCTTGAAGACCCAGCTCCAGATGTATGTAAATGCAGGTTACTTTAAGTATAAGCTACAATTGTTTCTCCATGGCAGAATGGGGAACTACGTACATTAAAATACACAAGTCTTCAGCAAAGTGGGCAACAACATTTGTATCTCTCCTGGAAGGCAAGTCTTAAATCAATTGAAGGAAATTGATTAAAAAATACCAAACTTAATTATAAAATTTCCTGGCTCACTTGGTTCATAAACCTCCCAAATAACTGAAAGATATTTTGTTTTTATAACTCTAATCCCCATCATCAGCATCCCTGTGGCATGATTCTTCAATTTTATTGTAGGAATTAATTTTTAAGCCAGTTTCCTAGCAGCCAGTACTCTACCAGCACTTCTGACTTGACCAGAAAATGGGGACAGAGGAGGCAACAAGGGAGGAGAGGCTCCTTCCCCACACCCCAAGTAAGCTGTAAAAATTGGTACTTGACACATACATTTGTCAGTGTGGGGAGCCTCACTGCACTACAGTGATCTACCATAGCCTCAGCCACTCTTTCCACTTCATGTCCCAAAGCACAGCAGCAAAATTACCCTTGTTCATTAGATAATCCCAAGCTTATTTCTGTCCATTAGTGTAGCTGTACCATAAATCACTACTTCTGATATTTTGACATTTACACTGCTGTTTGCCCACATTCTCTTTCATAACCCTTAAAGCATGCTTTCACTCTTGCTTATTTACTAAGTCAAATGTACAACCAGAAACTCCCAAGAAGCACGGATAGTGTGAACACAGTGTGAGGAATGATGTGTCTGTGCTGTAGGCTGGCTGCCTGCCCCAAAGGGGAAGCAGCCAATGCTGTCATCTGAGCAGGAGAAACTGTGTTGCCTTGGTAACAAAGGTCTCCCAAAACTGTTGTCTACAGAAACTTGAGCTGCATCTCTCCTGGGCACCCAAAAATAGCTCATATTAATTTATATTCCAGAAGCATTCAGAGACCAGTGTCAGGCCTAACCTCTATGCTCCTAAACACCGCAGGGAAAGTGAGAGGGTGCTACCTTCACATATGAAGGATCTAGCAATGTCCAGCTCCAGATCATCAAATTACCTTTCTCATACCTCCCAAGAGAAAGGAGAAACAAACCAGTTTGACATAAAACAGAAGGCAGCCACCTATTCCTCTAACACAAGTACCTGTTAAAAGCCAGGCAGAGCCAGGCAAGAGTCCTGTGTGTAGCTCAGCTGATGGGGAAGGCTACAAGTGTACCTGCACAGGCAGACTGCAGTGCTGACAGCCTGAGGGAAATGGCGCTCCCAGATGAGCTCTTTCACTCCCCAGCTAAATGGAGAGTTTTCAACAAAACCTCTGAACAGAGTTATCATGCAGTGACTGAGATGCCCTGTCTGCGCTCCAAGTGTGATGCCAGTCCCTCCCAAGTGAAGACAGACAGCTGCCCACACCACCAGGTTCAGTGTGGAAACCAAGAAGTATTTTTAGCAGGTACATAAAAAGCAGGTCTACGTACCGCAAAGGACCAGGGAGTGACACTCATTTTGCCCGCAAATGATTATTTGTAGTGTTACAAAAAAAGCAACCCCCCAAAAAAAAAAGTACTACAACTACAAATCCAATTCCCTGTTCCACCTGCTTGAAAACTTGATACCTATGTGTAAAACGCTAGCCAAACACTTAGGAGTTCACCAAAATATTTTGAAATGGAATAGAATAACCTTTAGAATAACCAAAATAAGGCCCCCTGAACCTGCTGTAGTTATAAATAATATGGGCTTATTGGGAACTCCCCTCTTTACAAGGTATACCAACAGCAACTAACAACTGAGCAGTCACATGAAACACCTACGGAGCAGTTCCATGTACATTCACAGTTTAAATTTCAGGTTAAGCACATAACCCCAAACACACACATATTTTAAAGTAAATAAACTAAGCCTCAGAATCAAATGCTTTACTACTTGCTCCTTATTGGATATCAACATTTAATCTGGAATATCCAAGCATTTCAGTTTGCTGACTGCAAGTTTAAACCCACTAAATACTAAGACAATTTGAAACACTTTCCCAATTAAAGGCAAATTACATTTTAACTTTCCTACTTATGTATGTTGCAACAAAATACTGAAGAAAATGCTAGAGGAGAATGGGCTGGTTCATGTAAGAGACTAGAGTTTTATAGTTGCCTCTGGCTAGAAGATGGTTATATAGGCATAGATTAAATCAAATCATTATAATGCTTAGCAAATTCATCCAGCATGATGATGACTGTATCATAGTTACTAAGTGCAATTCAGATAGCAATGGCTGCCAAAACAATATTCACCTTTTGAAAAATGGTTACTAAAGTGATGATTAAAACCAGAAAAGATACGTACAGTGTTAAATGCAGGACAGACTCTGGTTTGACATAAGTGTATAGTAAAGATAGCATGAGACCGTGAGCTCTGAACATTCATCTGAGTGCTGGCAGTGGTTCGAGACAAAGCCCCCAGCTTTAGGCACTGCATCATCTAGAAAATAGACCAGAGGTACATCACATTGTTTGTGGTTTAAATAAAAAGTGTTCCTATAACACTTATGGCTTTAGGTATAAACAGACTTTTTCCTCTTTGCTACGATTTCAGTTCCTTTAGGTCAAAAAGCAGAGAGGTACTTAAGCTAGCAAAAATAGGTTTTACAGTTTCTGAAAGAAAATGTTTTAATCTTTGTACCCATATTTTTGCTGTCCCCTGGTAGTAACATAGCGAACTTCTTTTCATTCACCTGCAGCAAAAAGGTACAATTTTTGTACTTTTTGTATAAAAACACACAGTAAAATAATATTTGTATTCAGATTTGCAATGCACATGAGTGGCAGTTTAACTGGCACCAGTCACAATGCAAAGCTTTCTTGTCAGAGGAAAAAACCCACCACATATAAGAGGAAAAAACTACCACATATAAGATTTGGGAGATCAGATTTAAACACATGCCAAAGTTTTTTTTCCCAGCAGCACTACATTATTAGGAAAACTATGTTTCTAGCAAATTCAAGTGGTAGGAACCTAATATCAAACATTTAGCAGACTTAAGGCTACAGAAAATAAACCTTGTATTTTAGCTAAATTTCACACAAATTGTCCAAAATTCAGATTTAGCAAGCAAAACCTATCTTTTTAACTGCTTAACAAAACATACCAAATGCATTCTAAAAATGTTTTCTGTATGCTACAGAGTAATTCATTTTCAATGATCACCTCTGATTCTCCATTCACTGTTCGGGTTGTAACACCCACTGTATAAATTCCTCCTGCTGAATCTTCATGTATTTTAATATTTGATTTTTTATTCTTTGCATCAATATCACGTGTGGTATCAAACAGGTCAAGAATTTCTTCATTGTAAAGCTGAGGAGGGGGAAAAAAAGACAAACCATATTATTTTAGGAACGAATTCCTCCAAAAGCAAAACTGTGAGTGGTACGTACAGAAAGCTCTAAAAATTCAAATGTCAAGGCTCTCAGAATAGATGCCATGAAACATCCAAACTCCCAAGGACAATGTGATGACAGAGCAACTGCAAAGTAAGTCACCTGCACACCTTACTACTATGCCAACCAAAGCCGCTATAACTTCCTCCAGATTGTCGGATCTGGGAGAAGATTCTTTGGTGGGACCAGGGAAATGGAAGCACTAGATGCCAGCAGAACCACCACAGCAGGGGTTTCTGTGGCAGGCACTTGCTCTCTTCAGATTTTACCTTGAGCTTTCCTTTTGTTTTGTTGATTCAGTTGGCTGCACCCTTCCACCAAGCACCTCAAACTCACTCCACTTGCTCTCCCTGCCAAAACACCTTTTCTCTTCTCCTCCCTCACACCTTAATTTTACATCTCTCCTTCATTTAGATAAACTGTTCCTGCCCTGGAAGGAATTTAACCTGTAATAGTTTTCTGTGCAAGCTGCTTATTAAAGACACCTGCCAAAAGGCAAAAAATACTATGGGATGGTTTCCTGAGCAGGGCTTTTGTATTTCCTTCCATGCAATACCTACATTTTAGTGCCTCAGACTGAGTCACAACTTTCAGGCACAATCACATGAAAAACAGCAACTATTTCTTGCATGTTTCAGGCTGCTTAGTGTTCATTGCTTGTTTCACTGAGTCTACTGAAGGCAAATACCATTTAGTGGTCTTTCAACTCAGTATCATTGCGCACATCAGACTTCTAGGTCAGTAAATGATATCAGAACAAGGAAAGACCTCAGAGACTACTATGTAGTTATCTGTGTTACAGGAGATGGATTATCATTTTATAATAATGCTCCAAGTTTAGGAAGTGTTTAAATCCAACCGAAGACATCAGGCAAAACAAAATAAAGGAAGAAGTAACAACAAACAGAAAAAGCAGATCTCTGCTGATGTGCACTGGAACATTCCCACTGTCTTTAATTTGGTTATATCAACTTACTTCAGCAGAGCTTAGGCCAGAGTGATAAAATTCCTGATCAGAGTCCCTAGGTAAAAGCCAAGGAACCATTGCAATGGATCTGTATTCTCCCAATGTACTTTCTCATATACTGAAAGCAAAAGGCTTCCTCCTCTCACAAGTGAGGATCTATCCCCAAGAAGAAAAGGCTCAGCATTTGTGAATGTGATGCTTTCAATTTTTAACATATTAAAAATTAATTTTGTGTCATTATTAGTCAGAAATGTTATAAGTAGAAGCCTTCTTACTAATATTAAATTTTACCTTGCTAAGTACAAGTAAACAGATGCCACAATTTAAAGAGGATCCTGATAATGCAGCTACAAATGTGCGGGGCTGCATATGTCTGTTTTTATAAAAACTTAACAGGAAAGCAAAGAGTTAAGAGAAGACTGCAGCAAGCTAAAGAAAAGCAAGAAAGTAGCAAACAGAAGTCACTGCTCCCAACAGTTACCCAGCTGTCAGACTTCAAAGTTATTCCAAAATAAAACCTTGCTTCAGCTTGTTCAGTAACTAAATTACTGTTTATATAATCCAGCTTTAATGGTAGATAGGATGGGAGGAAAAGGATACGTTCTGATACAAGAGTAGGGTATAATATGTAACTAAAGAGAAGGTCCTTTCTGGGAAAGTCCCAGTTTAGCCTTAGAGCAATGAAAAAAAAAATCCAAGGAAGTGACATTTTGTTAAGGAAGAAATTATTATATACATCATTTAATCTTTCTCTAAATTAGATAAACAAGAGAGGCTTTAGTATGCAGATTTCATCTGAAATATGTTGTAATGGCTGCAATTCCACATACCATCACCACTGTAACATTCAATTACTGCTCTGTATTGTGGGACTCTTGCAGTAATGTTTCTAATGTTATATAAAAAACACAAGGCATTCAGAAATTATACTACTGCTGCAGCTGCCTAAGCAGAAGTGAAGCTGCAGCTCCCCGATGTTCAGAGAACAGGGGAGTACAGCATTCTCCTGGCCCATGCTGAAGCCCAGACACTCTAGGCAAGCATTGGTCACAGTGACAAAGACCTCTGCTTAAGATTAGCACTGACAAATCTACCCAAGTGGAAAACCAGTGCCAGCTTGTTAATCTTAGAAGCAATTGTAGGAATATATGACTGAAGGACCTAGTTTACTTCAGCAGTAATAGAAACAGATTTTTCTCTTGAGTAATATAAAAGTGGAGTTTCTTTCCCCCGTGAAGTAGATAAAGTGCAGACACAAACTAAGTAGTACACATTTACACATACTCTTCCTTAAATAGATTCTTCCTCTCTGTGTGCTTAAAGTATCAGCTTTTGCAGCTTGGTAGTAATTGTAAATACATTACACCCAAATCAATCAAATAACAAATAGTTCCACAGGCAGGAGAGACAGCATAAAACCTTCAAGACTTAAACTAACAGCTGTTGCAGGTCAGAAAGATCACAGATGTTATGGCCTCTTACCAGTAACTGTGTCTACAAAAGAAACCCACAAAGGGAACATTTTTTCCTCAGCACTGACCCAGGTTTTATCTAGGTCTAATGAAAGCAGTAACAGTGACATGGATCCCCAATCCTAAATCACTGGGGGCCACAAAAAGAAGTATTTTTATTCTAGGTTTCTTCTTTGGTGAAATTAATATAACAAGTCTCCTGAACAGATTTTAAAAGCTAAAGTAATCCATGGCAAAGTGTCAAAAGCAGGCAAAGCGTGGTGACTACTCAAAGGCACAAAGTACAATTGATTTTTTTTTATGTATGTACACTTTCTTGCTTTAAAGTTTTGCAAAGAATTAAACAGGGAAGAGCAACAGGCCCCACAAATGTATGTGTGCTGCAGAAAGGGGTAAATAATGACCAACATGACTACTTCTGCACTTCAAAATAACTCTGTGAACAAAACTACTAAAATAATTGGAATAAGATAAAAAGACTCTTTTTTTCATATTCTGAAGAGCTGAAATTAATTCCCTAAAATGTCCTTTGAATTAAAGATCTCAAAAACATCTTGGGGGAAAAGAAATAAAAGTAACAAGCAGAAAAAGGGAAATTGGCTTAAAAGAAACTCCATGGAATTACATGAAAAAAACAGAGATCATATTTACCTCTAAGAACTGTGCATTCACTTTAAAATCTGGAGGTGGAAGTCCTTGTTTAATAGCAGCTTGTTTTTTTTCTTCAATACATCTGAAAAGATGCTTGACAGCACGGGATATAATGCCTTGTTCCTCTTCTGTTATGTTGACATCAAACCCAGTGCCCATGGTGTATGTTTTGCCAGCACCTGTCTAAATTGAAAAAGGATTAGTCAGTAGAACAATTAATAGTACACAGAGAAATGCAGTTTGTGAACATTAATGCTAGATAGTGACTACTATGTCAGTCTGTCATCTCTACAGTATTATCATGTAAAACAATAGATCATTTTTTGGGGAAAAAGGATAAACAGCAGAAGTTGGACAAAATCTACGGTTTATCCACAGATCACATACAAGAAGGCAGGAACCAGCACAATCTTTCACAGCCTTTCCCCTACAAACTTCTTCTAAGCTTACATCGCCCTTGAGCTATCATGTCCGAGGTCAGAAGAAGAGTTAATGCTTTCAACTGAGACTGTTAATTAAAGCATATATTTTGAATGTAGAAGCAGCATTTGCAATTTGCAATGTGAAGTAGATCAAATGACTCCTGTAATTATGATGCCTGAATATCTCAGGTAGAATATTACCATTGTTTTCCATTTATAAGACAGCACTGAAGAATACAAGCTGTACTTTCACTAAGAGGGTAATTTAATTAAATGTGAAGTCCTTATAGAAAACAAGGCAGTGTTGTGTTTTCACTCAATTGGTGGGTAAAGTCAAAGACAAAATCCTGCTGAACATAATCTAAACTGGATCTGCACACTGCTTTGTTTCATTAAAGTTAGCTAGATGAAGTTTAGTCTGAGATATGATACTTAACGATGGTGAAATTCAGCATCTAAGACCAAATTTTATGCAATCAATTTCTAAAGGAATATTCAGAAGACAATAATGAATTTTCTACATTGTCCTCAATGATATTTCAGCTTCAAGAACTAAAATACGTGCCCAGTGCACTGAGAGGGTGTGTTCTCTATGAAAAGCCATTTTGCCCACAAACAAACAATGTGGCCTGAAGCTCTCTAGGATCTATTTTAAAAAACCTCCTCTTCCCAAAAGTGTCTGAAAGTGCAGAGGGATGGACAGTTGCTCAGAAAAGAATCTCAGTACAAACCTGTCTCTGCATAAAAACTGATTAAGTCACTAATTTGTATTGCTGCATTTGGGGTGAATTAAAAAATTATATGGACTCATGATATTGTCAGCATTGCCATTAACTCTACTGCCTATATATTGTCTGTATTTCAACTGCCATTCTGCACAGAACCTATACAAACTCCTAAACAGTCTCCTACAGACACATCATTTACAATAAATCCAAGATGCTAAAAAACAGGTTCTCGCATTCCACAATTTAAGAGAAAGATCAGTCCCAACAAACTGTTTATGTCAAAATAAATACTTTAAAATAAAGTAAAGCTTACCTGGCCATAAGCAAACACAGTGGCATTATAACCTTCAAAACAACCTTCAATCAGTTTTTCTATACATTGTATATAGATCTCTTCTTGCTGTGAGTCTATGTTAAAGACGTAATCAAAAGTGAAGGCCTTATCTTTTCCCAAGAACACTTGAGGTTCTCCTGGTGTGACAGAGGTACAAATATGGCATCCTTCAATCTTCTCTTTGGCAAGCTGTGGTCTAATTCTGGTTTGGAAAAGACAAAAAGAACTATTAGAAATTCTCATTATCCGGAAGAGGAACATATGAACAATATAAAGAAGAGATCTGAAAAGAATCCCTGACTGAGAAATAAGAAATTTCATCAAGCCAGGAAGCTTCCAGCTGTCTGAACCACAGAACTGACTGTATCAGAGCCTCACTCTTACAACTGTTCATGCAAATGACATTATCTTCCCTGAAGGTTCACTTACCATCTTCAAGTTGATGACCTGCTAGAACTCTGAACACTTCTAGGCATATTTGATACATTACTGAAGAGTAGCTTGCATGAGCCTCTTCAGAATTCAATATCATATCAGACTTCTTCATGCTTTCATTGTAAAAATGGATTTTAATAACAAGAGAAAGATGAAAAAATTAGAAGATAGTTGAAGCGGTATTTTGTGAGCAAGGATCCCCAAAACCTACATATCAACTTAAACAAAGGCCTCCTTGCTAAGAGCAGGCAGAAGGCTCAGTTGTTCTTTGACAGGAAAGGAGCCTTGTCACAGCAAGAGCACTCTCATGTAATGTTGGGTTTCAGTAAAGCAGCATACCTCCAAAGGAAAGAAAGAAAAAGATCTACCAAGTTCTAAAGAGGAGAGTGTCTCATCCCTCCTTATTTCCTCACTGAGACAAAGTTCAGGTTTTATTCCAGTATATTCCATTTCTGACAAACTAGCTGTATTCCATCAAGTATCTTGAACTTTTCATATTCTGTCATTTTATTAGTTCTTCTGCATTCTCAGTACTCTGGCAATCTTGCCAGAACTGAACTAATGCACTGGCTCTGTGACTACAGAACACTGTAGAAGTCTGTGATTCAACTAGTTTAATGGTTAACTATCAGGAAGAAAAACTCTGGCCAACATGACATATTATTCCAGCTGTAATTAACTAATAACTTGTTTATAAAATTATCTTTTGTTTTAAAGAAAAAGTATTACCAACTTCTCAAAGCAGCAAATCTATAAAAAAAGTGTGCAGCTTAAAAGACAAGGGATAAATAAGGCTATATATATATAAGGATGATAAATTATCAGCAGTACAGCTACATATAAAATCATGGAGTATTTCATACAGATTGTCCACTTACATCAAACTTTAAGTACTTATATTTACCTTGGTGAGGCTACTTTTGGTTACATGTGTCGAAGTTGAAGTTCTGTGCATAGAGTATACTTTAAAGGCACATATTAATTTTGTATTCCAAGCATTAAGGGCAATGTAACATCTAACAAGCCACATTAGTGTTTGATTTGGGGTAGTTGTGCTGTCTTGAAGCAAATTCCCCCAGCACCTTCACTTAGCACATCCTACTTCGGATCACAGGGCAGCTTCAGTGTGTACAGATTACACCTCTTTCAGTGGAAACTAAGCCAAAACGCTCCTCTCCAAACACAAAATTTTTTCCAAAATCTAATGGAAACATAAGGGCACAAAGGTACCTACAGCTCTACTGCAACCATGCCAATGCTTGCTGATGTACAGAGACAGTCTCAGAAGCCCCTGAGTGGACTTCTGCAGACTAATCCAAATTATATCAGCGCACACACACACTTCAGGTCAAGTTAGAAATATGAGGGTGGGAGAGAATCATATGGAACATGATGCACCTTTGTTATATTGCAGACTGCAAATTGTTCACCCAGGGGTGTGCATTGCTATCAGGAGTATCTTTCAGGATTTTTATTTTAAAAGCCTCATTACATCCCACTGTGTGGCACTAGGGAATAACAACCTTTTATTTGTAAGGGTTTCTGCACATTAACTCCTTTATGGAAAGTTCATTAAGGATCAGGCAGTACCTCCCTTGTCAGCATACTCTCTAGTGTGGAGTGCAAATTAAGCACACCTTTGAAAAATACCATTAAAGAAAGAGTATATGATGTGTAAAATAGGCATAAATACTCTATAAATGGTATTTTGCATTTAAGGACAGTGTGTAATATGGGTCACAGATATTCTCTCTAATAACAATCATTATCATAAGGATTTTTTTCTCTTTAAATTAGAAGGATGCTAAAAATAATTTAGGACTTACATAGCTCCTTCACTTACAAACTTGATCCACTAGCACCTGTATCCATTAAACAAACCTGACAGTCTTTAAAGGGAAATTAATCATATGCCTTTCTTAACAGCATTCCATACAGTTGAGCAAACAAAACATTGTAGCATGCAGTCTAAGACACTTAATATTGAGAAAATGCCAACTCAGCAAGTTATTCAACGCATTAAAATAAGGCAGTAGAAGTCAGTCAGAGGGCAAGCTTCTTTTTCAGACTAAGCACTCTTATTCTTTCACTAATCCAGTGCAGATGGCACAAAGACAATCAATTGTTCTTACAAGCATGAACTCTGAGGGTTCCTAAAGCTCCAGAGGTACTTGTTGTATTGTTTTCTGGTATAAGAAAGCTTAGAGAGACCTGTTCTAAAAATAGAGAACACATTTTCAAAATCAAGTAACCTTTTGCGCGTCACAACCGCAATTCCCAGCCAGTTCCGAAAGGCTGTTAGCACTACCTGGTAGAATGAAAACTGACAACTTGGAAGAGGAGCAGGTTTCCATCCTTTTTTTTTTTAGGTCAAAATTAATTTCTGTGCTGAATAACTGATACAATTATGACAGGTGTCAAATAATTGTCTCCTTGCTACTACTAAGTAGAGGCTCAGAGTTACCACAGAGAGAAAGTATGCCTAAAAATATCAATGATTTGCATGATAATTATTACAGTGATGACAGGACTGTAAAGCGAGAAGTTTCTACGTCAGCCTGCAGAGACTTCCCATGAGGATCCTCCCAGCTAGCTCCCTGCCTTGCAGCCAGGCAGCACCTCTGAGCATTCTGCTGCTGAGCACAGCAGCAAGCTGCAAGTGCATTCCAGGCAACCATAATCAGGCCACAGCAAGATACCGTTCCAGAGACCAGCTGAGCTGACAAAAATCTTTGTCACTACTAGCAGCTTGCTGAAAGCACAGTCACCTCCTTGGGTCATCACACAACATCCAGAGACCCAGCAGTAATGGCACTGGCCTTCCCCCTTAATTTACCACTAGATTTGAAGGCAGTGCTAAGAGAAAAAGTGGTGTTTCACCAGCACATCCACAGCATAAAGGGAAAACAAAGCAAGACTTGCCACATCAGTAAAGCTTCACCCCAAAGACAGACTCCTTTCTCATTCTGTAACTGCTTTTACACCATGCCCTGCTCTGCCACAGAGCTAGGAGGTAGCAACAAGAGAGATCACAGCTGTGTCGGGTTTGAAAGATATCTTCCCTAAAAAGGATGTGCAGACAGGAGATCTTCATCACCCAACCTAAGGTCTGCTCAAGGGATACTTCTTGCTCCAAAAATCTATATAGCTCTCTTGTAAATTCAGCAGCAAGCTAATATGATGACTTTAATAAGTAAGCAACAAATATGTCACCTTCAACCTGATTTCTGGCTGCTTATGAACAGTGAGTGGATTATGTGAACCTCATGGCTCTCAAAGTCTTACTATTTGCACTCAGCGTGTGGTCTGGCAAGTAACAGCCCTCGTGCAAGTCAGATTCTGCTCCAGCACTGTCTATAGGAATATTTCCTCCTCCTTCACCCCACGCATCAGTTAGGAAAGCGATTTTTCTTTCTGCTTACAGCCAAAACTTTCCCACTTTCATGTCTTAACGTGGTCACTTCTGTCAGCAAAGCAGGAAGCGCCCATGCTTTAAAATGTGAAAGAGTTCATTTTGATGATCTCTCTCTGCAGTTCCCAGACTAGTAGTATGCACTGGGATTTTTCTCCACGACAGGTTTGACTTCACCCATTTTTTGTCATCCATGCAGCCCCCATCTCCCCTGTCCTTCAGGCTATTCTCTTAATTGTGTGCTATCAGGTCTTTTCTACCTATTTCTAATCACATCTCCTTAGATATGGCAACCACCCAAACACCACCTTGGCTAGCATCCTTCCCTTTCCTCCCCTCCAAAGCATGAACACACCCAAGTCTTGTTTACATGTACTTTACAGAGCCTCCAGGCCACACACATGAAACTTAATCCCCTAAATTTATTCCGCCTCAGCACAGGGACAAGCTGTCTAATTAGGAAGGCTAAAATAGCCAGTGGTGGCACAGTAATGCACTATATTGTACTAATATCTCAGTAGAATAGGTGCACAGTGTCTCTGCTAAAAATATTGTCAGGTAGAACAGACTCCAGTAATATAGTTCAGGGACTACAGCAATATCGGGTCAATACCGTGTGTTATGCAAGACATCAGACTTCCCAGAAGTGATTCTTCTTCAAACGAAAAAATATCATAATATCCCTCTGAAAAGCATCCTGTCTTAGTATATTTCTCGAGGCAGAAAACTGTCCCAGTGATATATTTCATATATACAGTTTTATAAGGAGATAGATGGACTACATACACACACCTCCTTTCAGCTACTGAACAATTTTGCCAGTTCATTTAAGATCCCCATTACCTAGCTTTTGCTCAATCTCCACACATCTATGATCAAGCCATCCCTTAAATCTCATTTAATATACTAAACAAAATGAGACCAGTGAATTTATTTTGCATGTGAAATACTGCAAATACTACTCTAACAAAAGGTATTTGTCACAACATTTACCGCCTACCTTCTCAGCACTTGTACAGAATAGTAATAAGCAAACAAATACTTCTAAGGGTAACCTATAAAGGGCAAAGCATCAAATTATTCTCATTTTACAGAATGAAAATGAAAAAATACATCACAGATTAATCTTGCAGATAGCAAGATCTAGCCAAAAGCTGGGTGCTGGAAAGAAGATGAAGTCCCATTAAGTTCTTTTTCATTATAAACTTCTGCTGAGGGGAAAGGACTGTCTTCACCTTGCTCAGAAAAGCATACATTCAAACACCACTCAAACCATGTGCAGTGCTGAGCAGCAAACAAGTTACCCTGTAAACCCAACTCTCTCTTCGTACATCAAGCCTATTAAATTCCACACAATTAAGTTTCACATGTGGGTAGATGAAACATTAAATCCAAGAGCACCTAATAAGACTTTTAATGAAGTGTAGCAGGCAACATAAACTGAGAAACAAACAAAAGCTCTCCAAACCTGAAAGAAAAGAGAAAGCAGATTCCAGCCTGTACTTTGGCATCACAGTTTCTTTTTTCCATTCCATTACATTTATGTTTAAACCACTCCCACTAAACATAGCCCTTCACAAGGAGGGAGGTAAAGAAAGCTGGACAGATTTCTTCCCACAGGCAACTAATACTTCTGCTTGCATAAGCTTTTCAGTATTTTCGCTAGCACACAATAGAAACTTGCTTGCTTCTATGATTATCAGCACCTCCAAATGAGTCTCCAGCTCTAGCACCTGAATGCATTTTGTGAACTAGTGACTGAAATATTATTTCTTTACCTCTGAATGAGGGGTAGCGATATGAAAAAGCCTGGCATATGACAAATGCATGACAAATGCCAGGTCTACTTCTTGTTAGTACAGCAATAAAGACAGGAACAAACCTTCTGGCTTGTGCCAGCAACCATCAACCACAGTAAAGAGTTTCTGTTCTGTTGCCAGCATGTCTGGGCACAATGGCCCCTGAACCTCCATTGCCTGTGGCAACCATCTGTGGTGCCAAGCAACACCAGCAGGTAAAACAAATGGTCATATTTGGTGAGTTACCATTCAATACCTTTAGTAATGATGTGCTTCTGTAATGCCCCTCTCAGCATTTCCAAAGAGTTTTTGGTGACCAGTGAAACAAATATAAGAAGTCTGAGGACTGTTTTAGCATACTTTTACCCTGCTTTTTTCCTCCAGAAACACACACAAGTTCAGAGAAAGTATAAAATGACTACAAGCAAATACCTCAACTTCCAGCCCAATTCCTTTTGAAGAAATACCACAATGATTTATTTTAACTCCTCTTCAGAATAACACAAAATACACATTAAATTCAAACCCATACTACACAGGACTCCCTCCCAGTGTTGGCATCAAAATAACCCCCTACGCTGTTATGGTCAGCTGAAAGCAAAGTCCAGGTCATTTGTCTTCTGCTTTTCTTTTCAAGTGCCAGCAAGGCAGTTGTCGTGGAGCAAGCCATAAATATACTGTACTACCAATAAACCTTGATGACCTTCAGGATGGACTCCATTAGTTTCAGGTGCCTACAATGGCAAAAAAAAAAACAAAAAAACAACCACCCTCAAAACCTTTATGAAGTACTTTCAACAACTGAACAAATAATGAAATAAAAGCCATCTTTACAAAGCAAAGAAAGTGCAAGACAAATTCAGGCCACCTCTGTAACAGTGCCACTGCTGCAGAAAGACTAACTCAGTTTCTGGATGCTTTATCATTCGGTATGTACCTTGTGGTATTAATTAATGGTACAGTTTTGTATTAATGATATCAATCACTGGTATTACACATACTGGTATTCAGATGTGAAAGAGACGTGTGATTACGGATATGCACGCTACCGTGATTACATGCTGTGGCAACTGGCCACCCATCACATTGCCAAGTCTCTCCTCCTGCTATGGGTCAGCTCTCACCCTGTGAGTCTGGCTTACCTGTGGGAGGCAGGGACACATGCAGTCACGTAGCCAGGGCAAGTAGCACTAGCCTGCTGCGAGTGCAACTCAATCGCTCTCACGTAAGATTCGGGCACTGCTCCCATCTATGTTTCCCTGAAGTTACCACAGCTGCCATGATCCAGACTGAGCCCAGCACTGCCAGAAGGTGCTGTATGTGCCCAGAGCCTACAGAAGCTAGGCAGACTCCAGGCATTACTCTGCCTAAGCTTACACTAGCTCCCTGGGCAAGCACAAGCGAGGTAGATGTTATGCACGTGTACCAATGGTCACATTTACGCACCAGGAAACCAGGCACATCAAGTAGGTATGTATCTCAATGCAAGTTTGGCAACACCAGAGAATAAAATTTCACAGATAGCTCTTGGACATTAAATGTATTTAAAAGTGCGGCAAAGCTAAAGCAAGCTCTGTGTGGTCCAGATTTTACTCCAAAGTCCTATTAAGATATTGATAAAAAGGTATTAGCATCCCTTCAATCCATGTGTAGCCACTACATATGAGCATTAAGCCCTTAGTGGCTGATTTTGCTGGATGTTTTAAACTAAATAACAAATTGGGTTCCAAGATGCTGTGTTTTCAATAGCTAGCTTATTTCACTGCAAACAAACAAAAAAGATCCTATTCAAAAATACACGCACAGAATATTTCATTTTTGTGCTGCAGAACATCACTTCCAGTTTGCACATAACAAGAAAGCAAATGGAAAACTGAAACTGAATTAAATTGAGGAAATTTACCTCTGCTGTAACTGGATTTGTCCTGTTCTCCTCTCAACCTCTTCGGCTATTTTCTATTTTTAAAAAACAAATCTAATTTCATAAAACAATTACCCTTTTCAGCAGCCTGTGCCTGGTCAGCTCATCTGCCCATTAACTGCTCATGCTGGGCATTACATTTGCAGTGCCAGGCTGAGGCAGTTTTGGAGGCTGATGCTTTCAATTGATTCCTGAACCACTGTACAATAGCTGCATCTCCAGGCAACCACTGCAGCTAGCCAGAAAACAGTTTAGCAGTATGATTTTAGAGTAATTCTTGTGCAATTCCGTAACCGCCAAGCAAGCTGAACAACACAGATGGCAACCTCACACTGACAGGCACAGTCCTGTGCTTTTGCCAGGAAAAGCGAACACAGGGAGGGAAAAGGCCCAAGCCTGCCCTCCTACAGACCTCCTGCTGCCCAGCACACTCATTCCTCATCCCCACATCCCACAGAACAGCTAAAAGATCCTCTAGTAGACCTAGACAACTCAGACATCTTTCCTTATAATATGAAGCAGTGTTTTTATCTAAACTTCTTCCTTGTTTCTCGTGAACTGATTTACTCTCTAGTGAGCAAAGAAATCCACAGCTTTTGAGAACAATTTGACTTTTGAGAGGGAGAGAAGGGGTGACTGTTGCAAGATTTGTAAAGACCTCGATTATTTCTAGCTCAAGACAAGGTCAGCTGCAATGGAAAAGCAGCACTACCATAAGCTTCCACATGCCTGCCAAGCACAGAACTGGAATGCCTCCAAACTGAAGCAGTCTGAGTAGAACTAAACTAATACTGGAAGCAGCATTTCTAAGGCAAACAGATTATTTATTTTTTTTAACTGTGCTACTGGCCTACTTTTTTTAATGAACATTAAAAAAATGTCTTGTGCGTCTCACCACTCAAAAAACTAGAGGAGAAATAACAATATCTTAGAGAAAATTGAGATTCTAAATGAGACCTAAATGAGAAAATGAGATCTAAAAAGCAAATGCAGCAAAGTTTAATTTATGAATTAAGATGAAGTATTTACCATTTATTAGCAAGGCCTTCCTAAAACTAAAGTTCAAAATTAATTTCATACCCTACAGAATGCAGGCACACCTGTATCATGCAATAAAGCAGCAGAATACAGACATTGGTCCCAGTAACAGGTCAAACATACTCCAGCGCTGAAAGGGACTACAGACATTTAATCTCCATGTAGCTCATAAGCCTGGAGTTACTGGACTGCCTCTCCTCATTGGAGAGCATGAACAAGCAATATTAAAGAGGAAGAAGCTTAAGTACATCCTGTTACAGTGCAGTGGGCACAGCACTCAGCTGTACCACTAACATGGTTTGCATTAGCCCAAGGTCTGGTCTGGCCACCACGTTGTAGCAAATACATGGACATACACTGAAATATTCACGTCACTCACAGTCAAGGATTAACCTTAAAAAATATTCCCAGGAATTGTTTTCATCTGTAAGAAAAACAAAAAAAAAGAAAAGGAACAAAAAGAAACTCCAGAAGATGCTAGCTCACTTAAGTTCTTATTTTGGGAGGTAGCTTCCAGTCCTTTCAGAATCTCTATGTACACTTTCACACTGTTACTGTGCTTGCACTGCACTTCTGGACATCACCCCAGTCTGTAGAGCAGCAGACATATCCCAAATACCTTATTTAGGCATGAAGCCACGTCACTTTTGCAGGTGTTCTGGGAAACTTAACATTCCAAAAAGGCCTGTCAGAAATCAAAGAAACGTCTTCAGAGCCAACACAGAAAGTGCACAAACAGGGGAAACACGTAACCCAAAACCTTACCACAAGGAAGCAGAACCATCTGTGCCTCTGGCTCTGGATAACTCTCCATGTCACCAAAACTGTAGTTTCCCAGACAGTTCAACCAGTCTGCAATTTAATGGCTGTGCTCTGGATATATTTATGTATCAAGACAAATATTCAACAAGCAAACCAAGGACAAAAGGACTGCCTTAAACTGCACATTATATCTGCCTCACATAAGTACACCTGCTTCTTGTAAATTTAAGGTTTCTATTAATAAATATACTTCAGTTTACACGACCTATAAACTCATGCACAGAAGTATGAAACTACATTACACTGGTGCGGTTTCATATTAATCACTAGCACTGACAATACCAAGCACAAATAAAGATTACTATTTTAAAATGTTTATGGTAAATAGCACCTGATGGTCACACTGCTTAAATAATGTAGGGATCACATTCAAAAGTAAAGAGGAAAGAAAGGTCCTTTGGTGTGTCCCCCAGACAGTATCAACAACTACTGCACTCAAGAGACAATTAGGAAACCAAATTCATTTCTGTGGATAAGGATTAATGGAGAAAACAATTCTATATGCAAAACAGAGCATGGCACCCTATATTTCTTTTGTAAATTATGTGGGATTTTTTTCCCTCCAACATTTAGCAATAACACACAAGTTAGCAGCTTTCATCATTCCTGCTCTGGAGCATAGAGCTGTAAGGAGTGGCTGAGTCACGCCACTGGTAAAACTTACCAGAGCCTGGTATTAATTATGTAATTAGGGCAGTATCAGGAAAAGGAACATACTTTCTGTAGCAGCTTTCTGCTGTATGACTGAATGCTTAGCAGAGATTATATCTGCAAAACAAATGTCATTTTTTCATCATCTTAAGTTATGTAGAACTTAAAAGAGAATTTAGGGAAAGCTTGTTGAAGAGTGCACAGCCCAGCAACCTAGTAATGAGTCATGACAAATGCTGCCAGTACTGGAGTCACTACATCCAGAAATTTAGAGTGTGAGAATTCACCTGAGATTAAACAGTACTGTCAAAAGCAATGTTGTGAACATAAATAGATTGGGCCCTGGCTTACAGGAGACACCAGAATTACCTCAGAATCCCTGAACTGTGATGAGAGTTTAGGTTTGTAGGTACTCAGACTATGGTTTTGTGCTGTTGTGGTGTTGGTTTGTTTGTTTTTTCCATTTTTTCCTCTTACACCTAATAAGTGTTATTCTGTAGCTTGGTAAAGCAGTAGTGACTAGAGTATTTTGGGGGGCTGGATAGCCTAACACACCAAGCCCATAAAGAGTACACCACTCACAGCACAAACATCGATGGTGTCAACTCTTTAGAAAAGCACATGAACTACTGTGGAGTTACCAGAGTCAGACTTCACAAAAAAACCAACCTAGTTCTGTGAGACAGCTGGTTTCAAAAACATTGCCCACAGCATCACAGTACACCAACAAATGAACTAATGATGCCTACATGGTATTTTCAATTAAAGGCACAGAACTGACAGTGACTTTCTGGGGCAAAAGTTGAACACTTCTACTTGCAGAGCAATGGCACTACTTCTGCACGCCCTCACGCAAAAAGAAAAATATTGGTTTATCTGTAAAGTCAAAGGAATAATTTTAGAAGAAATTCCATGTATATGTAAGAAATTTCATATATCATATCAAAATATACGTAATATAAAAAAATTTCATATATACAAGTGAAATGTCTTAAGAATAAGTATATACTTTCAGGAACTTGCCCACCTTCCAAGTCACCAACACACTTAGGGAAATCAAGAATTAAGTACCACAAATTCAGAAATAAGCAAATAAAGCAATGTTTAGTAATTCCAGGAACATGATTTTCTTTTTTAATTTTTTCTCCTAACAGGAGAGGATAACCAATGCAATACACATTTATCCAAATGACCAAAAACACCCAGTCAGGCTTGCCAACACCAGGCTTAATCTAATTTCTTCCTCCTAGTAGTTAAATGTATTCTCTTCTAGAAGCTCACATCAAAATAGCTTAATTTTTAAAAAGAGGTATTCTGTTATATTTAAACAAAGTTGAAAGGGTTTCTTATGTCTGCAGAAAGAACTCTTAATTATTGCCTCCTTAATCCTCTCCTTTCCTTTTCATCACATACTCACCTACCCACACACATACACTTACGTTCCCAGCCTTTAGAGCTCCAGAAATAACTACACATTCATACCAAGGCTACTGTAGCTCTAAAATTGTTTTCATTTCTCTCATCTGATACAGAGAATTCATCTTCCCAGTATTCTCAAGTCTAGGGTAGTTGGTTGCTTCACACTGCTGAGCCACAGGTCCGAAAGTTACATTTCACCAACTCTAAACAAACACAAAGTTACCAACATGCTTATTATAGCTAAAGCTACAAGCCACTTCCCAAGTAATTACAGTCAAATAATACAACAAAAGAAAAGGAGGATCAGGTCAGTTAAAAGAAAATTACAGTTGTCATTAATCATTGCCAAAATGACTGCTTAGCTAACACTATTAAAACAACAACCAGACACTTCACAGTGGGACAAGACAGCTAAAAACTGTTTTTCATAATCTGCTCTGAACAGTGCCTTAGTTTTCAGTGCAACATTCTTGGAACAAAAACCACTGTATGACTTCTCTGCCACTCCTTGTAAAGAAAAAAAAAAACCAACCCTGTATCCATAACACCCGATCCACCGACTTCCAAAGCAAACTGCAGAAAAGTTCTTCATATTTATTGTTGACTGTTTCTAATGAACAGAAGTTGCTCTGTTTCCAAACAGAAGGTAGACTGTTTCAGTGACTAAAACCTCTGGGCTGGGAAATCCTAGCTGTGCAGTAAGGGAAAATAACCCACTTGCTTTATTTAGCACTGTTTTAAAACTTGCAAAGCAGAAAGCAACAATATTATCCAACTTACTCAGTCCTGCTGGTTCAGCTACACATTTTTACACATCAGAATGTCAATCCCCAATTTTGATTCTTTCCTGCCTATTCATGCTATTTGCAAAGCTGAAAACACATCCACATTAATAGCAACAGCACCAAAGATGACTTTTGCCATCCTTCTGTTCCCACGTACTGACACTGTATTAGGCTGCCCTGTGAAGACTTGATCACTTTGCTGCTTAGTTGGCTTCAGATGATGCTTTAAAAGAAGGCTTCTAAAAAGTTAAAGTCAGGGCAATTCAAGAAACCATGCTATAAATCCAATAGGTACCATTTTTCCACAGAGCCATGCTCCAAATTGGTTGCTCAGGATGATGCTGGATGCCCTTTTGTTGCAAGCACCATTTTGGGCAAATATAAACTGACAGTCCCCAAACTCTGCCCCACTTTCCAATCCCCCCCCCAACTGTTGAGATGCTGGCAAGCATCTTGGTACCGATTCTAAGAACCATCCCATAAAGTTTCAACCAGGTGCAAAACTTGATTATCTACAGGCCATAATTTTTCTTTTTGCTAAGTGCAGGGTGATTTTCAGATGTGGTAGAGGGGGGATGGGGAGGAGGGGCACAGGGGAAATGTTAATAGGAAAATATTCAACATATATATAAAAATACCAATGGAAAGCTGAAATAAACAGAGCTTAAATAACAAGAGAAGTCAAAAGAAAGGGACTGGCCACAGTTGACCAGCGAAACAAGTTTGCAGGTAGCAGTTCCAGAAAGTCTATCAATCAGGGCCTTGCTCAACACCATCTGTGCAAGAAATCCATCAGAACCTGGAACTTCACAGGAAAGCCAGTTTCCACACACAGATTCACATCCCAAGACTAGAAGGAAGAGAAGCTCTCCACTGCAGCAACATCTGCAACAAGAGCCAAGCTGCTACCATTTTACATCCTCAGCCTTTTATCCAGACCAAGAGAAGTGATACAGGACTTACAAAGATATTATGTACATAGGAATACAGAAGTACAGGGAGTAGCTTCTCAGAGACAAATCCAGTTAAATGCATTTTAACACCTTCAGTTCTCACAGAAGAAAGCCCCTGTAGCACACACTCAGATGGATTACCCTTACGAAAGGAAAGAAAAAAGCATGATTAAAAGCTTTAATAGACCAGTTCTGACAGAAAATTGGGAATCATTAAAATGAAGACCTGTGTCTAAATGTGGATACTGCATGGAAAAATAACTTCATGACTGATAAATCAAACTTTCTAAACATTTTCATGTTTCCACATTGCCTAGTGTATTCAGTTTCCCCACTGCCAGTGGAGAAGAACATCCTTTACATAAAGATGGAGAAACAAATTAGAGAATGCCTTAGGTCGAAGAAGACATTTTAAAAATGGTTGACTAATGCTCTTCACCTGATTAAACTTAAAGATGTGATACTTCAGTATTACTTCTACTACTTCTCCATTAAAACTACTCAAACAACTTATTGACTCTAACAGCCAGCATATCACGGAGTCCTTAACCTTACAGCATGGAAGAGTATGCTCTGCTACTCATCAGAAAAGTCACAAAATTTCATATTTATGACTTTGGATAACATATAAGATAGCAAAAGCTGCTTGATTTCCCAATAGTTTAGCTTCCACTCCAGGCAGGTAGAAAGTCCTTGTTGGCCAGGCTGAACAAATTCAGTGTGGAAATCATTGTGGAAATACAGTCATTCCCCTGGTTTAATTGCTACTAGCATGCAGACTTCACTGCCCCAGCAAGCCTACAGTTTGGAATTACCATTAATAAAAATAATACTGGTACATTTCAGTAAATTCTTTAGCTCCAGGACAGAGTACGTCTATTAAATAAGTGCATCCTGGTAACGCACCACAATGTAAACTGACAGGTTCACAAGACTCCTGACAAACACTGAATAAAATCTAGAAAGAACTAACTACTTCCTTGCTACTTGTATCTGCTTTAAACAACTAATATCTATGCTGGCATAGCAGCGAGGGTAAGTACTTTCTGCTTTGTGTTCTAACTGTAGGCTTAATCTTTCATTAGGGCTCAGGTTCCCTGATTAGATTACAAATCCAACCAGAACTCTATTAATGCAAAGTCACTTTAAAAAGAAGATAAAGTGTGCGGCAAGGTAGCTCACACAGGTTAGGAGCAATTCACTCAATTTTACTTTACTGGAGGCTCTCCCTCTCTTTCTGGAACAATCCTCCTCTTCTGCGCACAGCTGCTAGCCTGGGCACTGCTCTGCCAGGCTCCCTCAGCTCTGGCACACACAGGGCAGCAACACCTGATCCCGGGATCAGTTTTGTCTGCTTAACACTCCACTGCAGCTCCTTGGGGGCAGAAAGAAAAGGCTGTCCTGACAAGCTTCTCCAGGGTCAAAACTCATTCCATTGTCTTGAGTAAATGAATCAGCTCTTCTCAGCATGTAATACTTACAAACCAGGCATTTCCCAGCTGCTCTCAGAAATCATCAATGCAAATCACTTGCAGCACAGACCCTTTCAAAACAAGTATTTCTAGATAAAATAAATGGTTTCAAATTTAAGCTTATAGTAACTGTTTATATATCAGGACTCCAATAAAACTGAGATGGCTATAGTCCCTGCCACAATACTCATTAGTGAGTATCTCACTCCTCAGAGCACTTAACAGCAGACAAGGTTTTAGCTTCAATGAGACCTAAGACGAGAATGCACAAAGGAAGGTATGCACAGGATTTTCCAGGATCAATACCTAACAAGAAGCTTTGCTCAGAAACGGAAAACTGAGTTCACACAAAATAAAGCAGTAATGGTATAGTGGTAGTGCCTGAAGTCCAGGAGGGCCTTATGCTGAGGCTTATATAAAGCCTCATACATTTATTAAAAGCTACAGATATATATCTACACATCAATAACTTTAAAACTATTTGGGACTGTTCTCTTCCAGCACCAATGCTAGAGGAACCCACTCCAAAAAAAAAAAAAAAAAAAAAAAAAAAAAGGCAAAACCACCATACAGCAATAACAAAGCTCTAGTATTCTGGCCAACCTCACTTCCACTTCAAATAACTTCCTCTAACACTATAAGCAACATTTGAGGGATGGGGAGAAAGGGCAGAAGGCTGTTTCTTCCAGCATGTGCTAAGGTAACAGGTATTTAGAAGAATAACTATTTAGACAAAGCTTCTTAAGCTAACTGGTGTTGTACACAAATTGCCAGGAACTATTAAGGAAGGTCTTAAAAGAGTGTTAATAGATCAACACTACTTATTTTTTCCAGAATCTCCATATTTCTCTAAAGCAGGTTCTTATTCTTCAAAAGAGTCTGGTTTTGACAAATGCAGTGTCAAAGCTAAAGAGAAAAGTCTCTGTGCTAAGTTTTAGTCTTTTTGCTAACTCATTCTACACAGTTTTAATTGTACAATTTAACTGATTTCATCACTGAATCTAAAGAAATGTTAAAGCAAGAAACAATGGTAGTAATGAAGGCTCTTTTAGTTCTTCCTTCTAAATAAAATACTGCCAAGGTTTTTGTTTGTTTGTTTGTTTTTAAGGAACATGGCAGTCAAGCAGATACTGCCACCTTAAGATCCTCCCAGAAAATTTTGTTTTCTCCCTAGTTTCAGTTATGGGTTAAGTTATAGTTATAGACTTTGCTTGCCCGTGCTTTATCACTTGACTTTTGTTTACACAGAAATACAGAACTCTGTCATCAAATGAAGTTCAACTGCAATGCAGCCCTTACGTAAGCCTTATCACATGAATAATTAGCACAGCCCATGGAAACTACAAATAGCTTATTTCACAACAAAACTTAAAGGTTAACCATTTCTAGACCACTGAATTAAGACCCAGTGGTTGAATAAAGAGAACAAGACAACTTGAAGCTCTTAGTGAGTGACAGATCTCAAACAGGGTCTAGGGATTACTTGGAACTAAGGAAAGAAGAGGATTTCCCATCTTTTTTAAGTTTGAGCTCAGCACTAGTTGCACTTCACATACAATCACATTTTAACTAAACACATAATTGGATTTTCAATCGAATCTAGCTGACTGGTGTTACACAGTATGTTAGATAATCTTTAAAGTGTCTGAATGGATCAAAAGCATATACAGCCTCGTGTCTTTTCTATACTACCCATCATCACCCTACTCTGGAGGTATCACAAACACTTTACAGCTCAGTGTAACAAGACTTTAGCCCTCCATTCCCAGGCAGTCATATTTATGTTGTTGATCCCTAACCTACAGCAGCAGTGTTGGCAGAGAGGTCATGCAAAAGGCAGAAAAAAAATGGAGCAACACAAAGACTCAGCAGCTGGAAAATAGTACAGCAGTGACCCTCTGCCAGGAACTTGCTGTCACAGCAGGAACTGTTAAAGCACTTCTAGAAATTCTTGCTTAAACTGTGGCTTTTTTAAAAAAAACAATCAAGTCTGACAGTTGAAGTGCTCTGTCACCTACCTTATCTCACAATTTAATGCAAACAAACTAGTCCAGGACTCAATTGTCTAAAACCTGGACAAAAATAAACAGACATCCTTTTCAAAAAGCAAAGCCCCACATAAAATCCCCCACCCCTCATAAGAAAGGTCCTCTTGTAATCTGTAGTTCTGCGATTTCTGCATCAGTCACAAGCACACTGAACTGAACAAGTCCAGTATGTAATGACACATAATAAGGATATTCAGAAAGATTTGTGGATTGGAAGAAAGGAAAAGCACTCTGGTTGTCCTTGAATCTTCCATACTTCAAAATGAAACTGGCAAGTCCCTGGCAGTACACCCTCTTATCTTTTCTACCTAGCTGGGGGGGAAAGAAAGGGAGATCTCTGAAAGTACATTTCTTGTGGTAACAAAACTTTCCAGCTATTTCCAAAGTAATTGAGGATATACCTTACCTTTTTGCTCCAATTGTATCTAGATCAATAAGCATTAGGAGTCTCCCCAAACAAATACTTAGAAGATGGGGTCATTGATACTCCAACACCAGAGTTCACCCTATAAACAGCAGCAAATGTCTAAGACTTTGTAGCCTAATCCTGGCACTGAAGAAAAATACCTGAATGAAATCATACGGATTACTTATTTCCAACTTTGGAAGCAAGAGACAGTGTCCATTAACCGGGCATTTGCTCACGCTGGCACGCACAAGTGAGGACACTTGCATACAAAGTACATAGCATCACTTGCCCCAACAGGTGATAACATATCCAAAGAATTCCCAGTACTGGAAACGGCTGTAGCAAAGAAGCCCCTTAAACACACACAAAAAAATCTTTCAGCTATTTCTCCCATCAGTACCTTGTAAGTTATTCACCAAGTACAACTTTTTATCAACCAGCACTAGTTCTCACATATTAATGTAGCCATGACTTCATTTTAAGCTAGCGGTTTGCCTTCTGGTGTTTCCCTCATCTGCTTTTAAGATCTTCAGAGATGGAGCTTTCAGCCTCAAAAGACAAACAGAGAAAATAAGCCTCAATAATCTAATTTATATATTGCAGTTTTAAACTAAAGTGACTGAGGGAAAAGGTCTTAAAGTGTTGAATGCGTTAATACCCAAAACCCTGAGTTATGACATAACTTAAAATCATGCCTTAAACTGATTTGTTTTGAACATTTGAATGCCAACCCCTAAAGCAATTCTGAAGCATCTGACATTCAGAAGCTGGAGGCAGATCTTGGAGAAATATGAGACAACTAAATGGCCAAGGCATTATAAACTAACAAGGAAGAACCAAACCAAAAACCCTATGACCTACAGAAAACAGCAAGAGTGACTCACAAGAAACAAGTTTATGAATTTAGTATTTGAAATATAATTACTATAACTATTTAATGCAATAATACACTGCATTCAAATTGTAGCACTGTTATTTTGAACAGAAAGCAGGTTAACACTCAAGATACTACAGCTCATTTTTTATCATCACAATGGGAAAGTAACAATGCCAACTCATGTAGCTTCTGAGCAAAGGAGAAGACCTCACACACACATTGGTATAGAGGGGTATGGTCACTCCAGCACAGCAATGAGGCAGCAAAACTGGAGAGCAATTTTCACTGAAAGAGAAGTACATTACAAATGTTTTGCCCCACTGGGTATTCATTACTTGGTTAGACATCTAGCCTTACACAAAAGAAGTTAAATCTTACAATGAAAAATGTGTATATGAATTACAGAACATACACCTAAAACATGCAGTCAGTCATCCAACTAGCCTGAGATTAGTCAGGTTTCCTTGACATATCTGATACAAGTTGGAAGTCAGTAACACTTCCTAGGCGCAATCTGAGAAATCAAAACCACATCTTCAAGAAATGCAAATATCATGAACTTTGAAGCACTTTCTTCAGTCTACCAATACATTCCTCTGGCTTAAACAGATTGAACTTCAACCAGACAACTCTTACACTGCTCCCAGGCAGACATCCAGCAATACAAACTGAGCAGAATGTTAACTTTTCCCAGTGCTCTGTACATGATATGAATACACAAAACCAAAGAAATACATCAGATTTTAAAAACCATTTTTCATAGACAAGACAAAAACTGATAATGCACAGATTATAATTAATTTCCCAGGAGTCATAAGAAACTGTTTCAAGATAAGTAACTGATGTTTGGGTTGTATTCACAAGATTATCACATGCTTCTGGGATGAACCACTGACTATTGTATGCTTTTCTTTCTGACTTACAGAAGATACTGTTTGAACAAGCTAGAAGAACTGAAAGAATTAAGCAAACTGTCACAGTGGGGGAGAGGGGAACAGACATGACTATTCTACAAGATGGCTGAAGGGAGCATGAGCACCTGAAAAATAAAGAAACATTAAAGAGATGGAGGCTTATTATTCTCATTAGTCAGCTTGTCCAAAAGAATAAGTGAGCTTAAACTGTGGCAGAAGAAATGCAGACCAAAGGTGACGACCACATATTCCTGATAGAACAGGAAAGCAGACTGTTCCCCATAACTTAATCACACTCCAAATGCCTTCAGGGCAGCAATATTGCATCTACCATCAAATAGTCTTCAAAGCAAGTAGGGGAGAGTTGGATGAAGGGAAGGGAGGGTTGGATGAAGGGAAAGAGCAGACTCTAGAACAGACAGAATATAAAAACCATGCAAACATACAAAAAGCCTCCAGTAGTTTATGCTGCATATGCTTACAGCACTAGCTTTTCATAGCAGCCACATTACCAGCACCACTGGATGACAGTCAGTCCCCCAAGAAACTGCTCCATCATATCCAGAATTCATCTGGAGAAGAGACTGCAGCCCTTTACTGAAGCTGTCACCCATATCTCTCCCTTTCCAATAGATCATAGACAGATCTTTAATACCTTCCTAGCTTTTAGGCCCTGCCTGCGCTCTTCCAGTACAGGAAAAAAAGATTACAGAGACAAGAGACCCGAGCTCCTTACTGAGGTTCACATGGAGGGCATTGGGGGAAGAAGGACAAGAGGCAGTGGTCATAAACCAAAGCAAAATGCTTCCCAGCATGGTATAAAAAATAATTCTGCCCATTAGTACAGTCAAGCATCAGTTGCCCAAAGCGACTGAGGAATCTCCATCCTCAGAGCTTTTCCAAGACTAAACTTGATAGAGCCTTGAGCAACCTTTTGCCTGAATTAAGTTTTGACCCTGCTTTGAGCAGGAGGTTGGCTCAGATGACCTCCTGAGGTCCCTTCAAACCTGAATTAGTTTAAGATTACCCTTCCAAATCTGTAAGGCTTTATGCTTCATGTGGACATTGCCATATCCCTGTAAACATATTCTGACACCTGAATAGGATCACTCGACTGTGCCAAATTTGGGCCCTGGCACTCAACAGGCAGCTTCACACAATTACAGATAATTAGAACAGAAAAGCACTGGAAAGGTCATAGAGTTTATTCACGCACTCCACCATTCTGGACCAAGGTACTGTCTGCTTATGTCCAAAATGTTCCCAGCTGTTACGAGTTTGAACTATTTTAAAGTTTCCTATATGGGCAATTCCACACCTCCATAGACAAACTGTTCCAGGACATCCATTCTTACAATCCAAAAAAAGTTTTCTTATCTTTTACCTTTTATACTGCAATTTAAACCTGTATTAACTTTCATCCACTTCACCTTGAACATGAATAATTTATTCTCTTCTATTTTGTATTTCAGTCTAGCTGTTTCAAGATGTGCCTTTTAGCAATCTTCACTCCTCACATCTTATACCATGGACTGGTTATATTTTTTAGTCAGTTATTCCCCTTCTTTTTTCAAAATTCCCCCTTAGTTAGTTCACATTTTTCTTGAACTGCAGCACCCAAAACCTAACACTGGACATCAGCAGTACTGAACAAAGGGTACAGATTACTCTGCAGCTTACATAAAAGATGATTCCTGTATACTCTAATTTTCTTCTTTTGCCACAATGCAACACTGCTGTTTCATGCTTAGTTTTTGCACGTCACTCATTCATCTGAATTCTTGCCTGCAGTAGCAGCAGAGCACACACTGGCCCTTTATTTTCAGTCAAGCATCATCGAAGATGCAGGCCACCACCATTCTATGTAAGTCCCCTCTTCCCAAAGAAACAGCTCAGTATCGAGCAGTCATGAGAGCTAAAAACCAACAGAAGCCTTGATCTGGCAGCCTGCTTTTCAGGCTGGAAGCACAGAAAATGCACTCTAATCTGAAGCTTTTAGTTGTACAATGTTTCTTCCTCATTGGCACCTACCAAGGCTTTACTTGTTGACATTTAAGAACAATGAAAATTCCATCTGTTCCTCAAAGGCTTTGCCAGCAATGATAATGAGATATATCTACTGCTACGCTTTAAAATGCGGAGCCAAGACAGTGGATTGGCTAGATGACCAGTTGATGTAGATCACTGGTGACTCTGTGGGGAATTAAAAACAAAGAAAACAAAGATACCCACAAAACAAAACCAAAACAGGTTCAAAACCATATGTCTGAAGATTTTGGTAGTACAAAAGAAGAAAAAGGGCATTTAATTGTACTTATGTTTAATTGTCAAATATTTTACCTATTGATATCAGTTCAGCCCTGCCTCGCATCAGGCTTTAGAGCGCACCAAATACCAATCCACTTTTGCTGAACTCAGAGTTCTACTGAAGATCAAAATGGCAATTTTATTGTTCTTGAGTGATGGGCTGACTGATTAGATTAGACAGAAGCATAAGCCAAGCTCTAAGTGATATAGATTGAACAGGTGGCCTTCCTTCTGGCCTACTACCTCTTCAAACACTGTCAAGAGTAGAATCCTTCTTTTTTCTATCATGTCTACAAAAATATATATATTCGGATATTTAGTCTGCCTTAACTCAGCATGAAAACAATTTTCTGGTCTCTAACATATTTCAAACAATTTGTTCATAAAACAAATTAACCTTTCCCAAATATGCCATTCTTCATACACAATATAACTGAAACCAGTAAAAGAAAGTACAGAAGACGTTCAGATGTTATCAACAACCCTGGTCTGCAAAGTAATGTGCACAGATAAGGCTTCCAAAAACAAAACAAAAAAGAATAAAAAAAAAAAATTTCAAAGGCATCACATTTCAGAGCCAGAGTCTAAAAATAATTTAAGTACATTTGAAATCATTAAAGACCAGACTTCAAAAGGAATGCATTTGAGACCAGGAGTGAAATAAACCTCACCTGGACAACTTCTGTAGTGACAACTGAAGCAGTGTATAGTTTGCTTAGCAGGTTAGAAAGAAAATTAGTAGTCAGCTATTCCTACAGATCAAAGTGTCTGGTACAAGCCTCATTTTTCTGCTCTTGACACAGCAACAAATAATGGGGGGAGGGAGAAACAAAGCTAAATACATATTTTAACAGAACATAAAATTTTAATAGTAATACTTTTCATGGAAGGTAATGATTAACTTGGGTGGTTTAGTAGCAGTTGCTTTTCTCATGATACTACATCATGTATTATTTATATTGCACCATAAGCATTCACTATGAAGCTGTATCTTTGGCCTGAGGAGCTTATGACATAAACTTGAGATGACAAGATGTAAAGTGCCAGTGGAGCATGGGAAGGGAAAAGCAGGAAAACAAGATTTTTTTTTTTTAAAAAAAAGGACAAAAGACAGTACCTACCCTCCTAGTCCTCTCAGGTTTTTTTTAGGTAGAGATGGGAACAGAGATTCCGACCTAGGACAGAATCAAGCACAGCAAGACAGAGGCACTGCTGCAGTTGGCAAGTACATTTAATCAATACTACAGAAAGACTAGTAATTCTAAGAACTTGGGATAATGTACTACTCAGAGTGACATAAATGGTCTCAGGACTCATCTCTCAATTGATCCCATGCTAAAGAGAAGAAGTGTCCAACAAAATGAGTACCAAGAATTACTGGCTCTGAAAACAAAGCTAATTATACAAGCTTCTTAATTTTTAATATAAACAGCCACCTTGAGTGTGTCTACCGTCATATGACCTTATTCCAAGGAGATGAAGTCTCACAGGCAATGCCATACCAAATGCTTCAAAGGAAGTTCTATACAATACTAAGGGTTATATTGTACATGGGACATTTCTTAGCAAGCTTGC
This sequence comes from Brotogeris chrysoptera, assembly GCA_030323915.1. Classification (NCBI taxonomy): domain Eukaryota; kingdom Metazoa; phylum Chordata; class Aves; order Psittaciformes; family Psittacidae; genus Brotogeris; species Brotogeris chrysoptera. The sequence continues at coordinate 72,717 of JARCZZ010040326.1, forward strand.
TAGTGATTCCAGAATTACACAAGACTATATTTCATTATTGGTGATATATTTCTAGAGGATACTTTTTCATGTTTTAAACTTGCATAATCTTTAATCAACATTGCTAACAAATCACATGCTTCAACACAGTCTCTTGACCAGCATTAATTCTCCTCATCTATATTGTTTTTCAGCTTAAGGTGTCCTCTTAACTTCATTTTAGCAGTATTAAGCAGAAGACAAATAACATGGTTAGAAATGGAAGGAAAAAAAACGCAAACTTAAATAATGAAAAAATGCACAGGCTTAAACAAAGATAATAACGAAGTAGTTGGACCTCTGGTCCAAGATGTGGAAGATATTTGTTCAAGACCCCAAATAAGATTAGACCAGGTAAACAGAGAAGCCTGTTTAGTCAAACTCTTCCACTATCAAAAGAAACTAGGGCAGAAAAGATAAAGTGCCAGACTGAGATGCCTCACAAAGCAGAAACATTTTCTGTCCAGTCCTATTAGCTATAACCTTCTGTGCATTCAGGTGTGGTAGTTGGATGGTAGTATGCTGTAGCATGACAGTTCTTTAACTCTTAGGCACCTTGAGAATCTTGTTTTATTCATGTTTTTAAATGAACAATTTTTGAACATAAATGAAAGAGAAAGTAAGTGTCCTTCAAAGCTACAGTATAAGAGAGAAAATATTTCAAGAAACCTGGAGTATTTAAGAGCGAGTATGGAAAAACTACACTGAATCAAACACGTCCTGCAAAGACTTCACTATTTGCTAAGCAACTGAACTATGCAGGGTTCCTCTAACAGCATGAATGCTAAAATCAGCAGTGAGACACCGAAATTACATAGACAACAAATCCTTTAATCCATTTTTAAATCCAGCAGTGGAAATGAACTATTCAAATTGAATGTGTGTAAATTTCTGTGTATAGTAGAACAGTAATATCATAACTTTTTACTAAGGTTTTGTTGCTCTCACTTTTCTGTGTTGAAAATCCACAGTAAACAGGTTCAAGGGATATGTCAATCATTTTTGTTAGGTAGACTTAAAGACCTAAAGATGCTTAAAGGGTGCATTGTCCCAAACAGCAAACCAGCCTCTGTCAGCTGATTCAAAAAAGTTCTTTAAACAGAAATTAATTATTCCACCAATGGCCAACTTTACAAAATCTGTTGCGGATACTAACAAACATTAAGGACAAGATGGTACCCCCTCCTCACTCCTTATTTACATATAGAATCTATCCAGGAAGTATCTTACACTAATCAATTGTTTGTTCTGAATCAGTTTTGCACATTTTAAAATACTTACTGAACAGATCTTCTCTATACATCAAACTTATTGTGCCACTGACCTTAAAATCCTTTTACCATTCTCCATTTGCATCTTGTTGCTATGGCAAAGACAAACAGAAGAATTTGCTTGAAAAGCAAGGCTGCATTTCCCACTTCAGTTACACTGGAGCAGACATATTTATTCCAGAAATGTTTCAGCAGGGAAAAGTGGAAATAACATGGAGAACTACAAAAAAGGAGGAAGGATGGGAAGAAATGAACAAAGATTTTAAACTACTTTTGAGAAGAGGAGGAAAGCACACACAGCTCATGTAGTTACTCTTGCTGGACTTGTTCAGATCTGCTTTGATTTCTAATTACACTTTCTTGCTCACCAGTGCAAATGATACTTCTAACTTCTTGCAACTATTTGACATAGGAGTAACATTAGCAGAGCAAAAAATTCTCTGCTCCTGCAGCTGCTGCAGGTACAGCAGATACTGAACCTGTTCCTTTAACAGGAAAAAAGGAATAAATGCCCCTAAAATGGCTTTATTTTCCCAGCAGTCAGCAGTAACCAGCAACAGAACATGAAAGCAAAAATTCCAGCAGCCATCTCTGAGTGGGCAGGAAGGGCAATCCATAAAACACTTAAAGCAAATAAAAGGAAAGCAGACAGAGGGAGCAAGGCTCCCTTGATCGGAAGCACAAGGGACATTCAATTATCATAAAAGCATTTACAGAAGTCACAAAGAAAAACTGCAAATATGAAGCCTCAAGTTCCATAAAAACAGAATGTCTAGGCCAACAATATAAATCCTAACTCCTCATAGAACGTTAGTAAAGAGAACAATCATTAAATGAAAGTTGGTGACTAACTTGATGGATTTTCAAAGCAAACTCAACTCTCAAGTCTTCTACAAAGTTTGGGAAGTGCCAAGTTAAAAATACAACTAACTCACAACCATGAACAGACCAGCCATGCACCCCATTCATTGCTTTATTGTCTTCCTACATTCAAGATATATCCATCCTTTTGCAAGGAATACAGGACATCAAGGGAAATGTCTGACTAAGCCTTCTTCAAAGAATGAGTTTGTGTTTACAACACGAGTGCTGGAAGGGAAGTTTACTTCCTAGAAAGCAGGATCACAGATTTTAGCCTGCTCCAAGCAATATCAGTTACAGATGACCAAGTCAGACAATGAAACCAGAATTAATTCAGCAGCAGATGGTGTTGGACATTTTTTTTCCAGATAAAATGCAAAACATACGAATGGGTCAGAGTAAAGTTTCAGTGAAGGACAAGGGAATATTTGCTTAAGTCAGGGAGCAAGGAGAAACATCAAAACTAACAAAAGAGATGCAACTCGAGCTTTCCAAAAACAGGATTTCTTTTTTGGCTTTCGATTAATAGACTCCTGCTCAAAGACCTATCATGTCACCAGAAAATATTATATAATAATGTTGAACTTCATTTCTTTTGGGTCTTTGGTGGGGCATACTCACATACTGATAGGGTGCTGAACTTCATTAATACTATTAATATGGTTACTTTAAGACATTTTCCCCAAAAACACTTTCACAACTTCACATGATTACAAATAGGTAATAACTCTTGTCTAATAAAAGGCAAAGTCTGGTTCATGTTAAGAAGTTAATGGTCAGTACCGTAACCTATTGCTGTTGCATACCTAGTTACAGAATGATTTACAAGCACTGTATGGGAAGTGTGAAATAAGTACCTCCACCCACCAGAGCTGATGATAAATACCATAATATACGTTGCCATTCATCTGACATTTAAGAATCTATTCATGTAGTAAGCTTAAACACAGCTGCAAGTTTTTGCAGAACAGCAATGCAAGAAAGAAATATCCATTTCAACAGCCAAAGTGCTTCAAAACACATCTATCAAAAATGACAGGTTCCTTCCATTCAGCTGCCTCCTTCCTAGTGTGTTTAACAGTACCTGGATCTAGCATAGAGAACTCCAGTGTAAAACCTATTCAAAAAAAAAAAAAAAAAAAGTTGAAAAAGAGGAACACAAAAGAAAAGATAGAGCGAGGTACAACACCAACAAACAACAGATTCTGTTGTTTGGAAGGAAGGGGAAAACCACACACAAAATAGCAAAGGAGGGCAAAAAGAAAGAAAAGGATTAGAGGTCCAACTGGTCACATAGTTCAAGAACTGGGGGTATAAAAAAAAAAGAAAACCAGTGTTCCCCAAACAAATCTTGGCAGTGGAAGGCTAAGGTTACAAGGGATACCAATTACCTTATCAAAGGTTAACCCTGTGTCCTGATTTCATGCCACAAGCACCTTGATTAGTTTCAGAAATCTCTGTTCCTAAATTGAATTAGTAATCAATACATTTTTCTAGAATTCTTTAACTCCTTTTTAGAACACCAGAAACAGAAGCTGGGTGGTTTTGATTCATCAGCTATTCTTATTACTCCCACTGTTATTAGAAGAGTTTCCAGGTAGATCCATTACATTTTGCACACAATTTCCTACTTGACAAACATCAACATTTAATCTTTATGAAGCAGTGTCATATTTGCATTGCAGATACTCAGGGCAGGTATAAGAAGGAAACTTTTCAGATGATTCAAGGAAAAGCACAGTGCCCGGATCCCACAGCTTCTCCGCACGTGTGAGAAGGGCAGCAGCAACACCCCATGGTTTTGCTTGAGGAATGAAACACAGAGCAGATGTCAATCACATCAGATGAAGCAGTAGCAGCGAGGTACTCTTGCCAAAGGAAGGAAGAAGGCACACAAACATACCAAGGATGATGAGAAGTAGACACTTCCACAGCTCTGCTCTTTACTGCTCACTGATGTTAAACACATCTGATTATAGAACACCATCCCCTAACTCTTCTCTCCCCTGGTTCTTTGCATTCTGCCCATTAACAGTTTCAACTGGACTCCATCTTTTACAATGGCAATATGCCCTGTGCCAAAGCCCTATTCTTCCTTTAGCTTCACCAACTGGCACTTCATGTTCTGTTGTTGTCCACTCCACCTAAGAAGTCACCCAAGCATGTCTGCGACCATGTTACTTTTCCTGATTACCAGCCGCTTCCACAGCTCTTCATCTTTTCACATTGTTCTTCATTACTTCTGTTTTCATACAGCATCTTAAAAGGTGGTATTAAATATCCGCACTGAAGCTTACCATCTGTATGTCTGGAGGCTGCAGACTTTGAATGAATAAAGGCCATCTTCCTCCTTTGTAGAACTAAGAGATAGGTGTTTACATTCATGTTCTACATTGCTAGGTCTTCTCCATAACAAGATCTAAATAACAGACATCCTTTCGCGGTTTATCATAAAGTAGTCCAACTTTCTTGTCTTCTTAGATCATCATTGCTAGGACATCCCAACCCTACAGCTCAAGCCGCATGGAGCGAGGACAGGCACTGTTACCTCCCCTGCTGTAGCTATTCCAATTCCTATGACACAGCTCAGATAGGGTTGGTAAAAGTAAGCATAACTCTGACCTAATGGCATTGACTGCAGTGACCCCATCCAGCCCCTGGATGCTCGCACAATGACTATCTAAAACACAATACTGACATAGCCCACATGATGTTGAAGATCGCAGCCTTCAGCAAGAACATGAAAGAAGCCTATACACTGTATTTTAGCTGTGGGAACCACTAAAGTGAAAAGACAGGTAAAAATTAGAAACTACCATCTACACCTTTTTGAGCACTTGGGTCCAGAAACAGTAGCTTATGATGTTTGTACAATCTCATAGCCTTCTCATAAAAAGTTAGTTTCCATATACTGAAGAGACACAAAAGCAAGACAGCAATTTCAGATTTACAAAAAGGATAGCTTTTCACATGTAAAAGAAAAAACAGCCATCTGATTAGATAACTGGGGTGGAGGGGCTGTGATTTTATCTGTAAACAGACACAATGCACAGTCACACAGAGATCAAAGCTCTTTGTTGAAGTTGTACACCATCATCAAAATTGTAAGTCCGCAAGCCTCTCAGTGGTGGATGACAGAAAGAATTTTTTCCTTAATTAGGGAATTTAACATTAGTTACTGGATTATCTGCCAAACTATTTTCAGCTTTCATGCTTCACTAAACCTGAGCTCATCATTCACAGACACATTATTACACTAAAAAAAATGGGGAGCAATTAGCATACAAGATGATAGCTTAAAGGTGCTGCTAATTGGAAAGAATGAAGTATTTTTGAATCCTGATGTATAGAATTGAGTGAGATAACCAGGTTCTGGAAAAATAATTTGCTAAACAATTTCGGTGATGCCTATTCTATTACTTGTGTTTGAAGTCTAAACAAATACAGATTTGTTGTAAGTTCAACACTATGACTTTGCAATATCTTACTTCAGTTCGCAAACTAAAAGACGGTCCTGCTGTAGAACAAGCCTTGTTCAGGAAACGTACATATGAAAACAATGACTAATTCATCACAGCAGATGATCAGGAGATCATCACTGAACCAAGCTCCCCAAAAGAACTGAGAACAAAATCAACAAGGAAACAGACTGTAACATTCATAATGCACAACACAGCATGGCCCTGATATATAGAAAGTTGCAAGACCAGTTGAATTATAGGACTCTGCAAAATACACATCCAGAAATAATAAAAACACATCTACAAAGAGAAACTGGTGGGAAAAAAGAAATAATTGGTTGCTAAACATGGAGGATGAAATCTTGTACATGAATATTTAATCTGCCAAAAGGAAGAAAGCAGACAGGAGAAGAGACACAATTCTTCATTACTAATGAACTACATTCAGATGCAAGATGTTAGACAATTGTATTACGGAAATCTACCTCAGAACATTAGGGATCTGTTTTCAAGGGCAACAGCTGGGTGATCTTAATTCACTTTAGAAATAATATATAGCAAAGGATTTGTTAATCTATTTATTACACATCTACAACTATAAGCATATTTGCACCAGTAGGTTTCATTCAGTTCCTAGCTGCAACAAACCTCTAGCTGTAGGTGAACTACATCACTATTATTTTTGGCTTGGAACATATTTAATATTTTCTCTAAATGACAGAGCAGCTGTAAACCTGTAACACACCCTATTTTTAGGATCACACCTATCTCATATTTTTCTTTTTAAAAATACAGCCTAATTATGCTTTGGAATAATACCTCCCTTTACTTCATGTGAAAAATGCTTCAACAGATAACAGCATTCACAAAAGCATCTCTCCCCATAGAAAATGCTACCGCAACCAGCAAGCAGACTGTAACGAACAACTGCTGCGCACACACCCCATGTTATCATGCAGGGGCGGTGTTTGTCTGTTTACTGAAAATGTTATTGAACCGTTCCCCCCCCCCCCCGCATGCCCAGACCAACAGCAGTTTGCACTACCACCGCTTATTCCTATGCCCTCCAGAGAAAAAAACCATCCACCCTCTTTGTCTCCCTATACAACCTTTGAATTCTCTGAGATGAGATGTATGTAGTGGTTCCAAGGACCCTCTGGTTAAAAACAACCTTCCCCTCAAGTCTGATTTCTTATGGTATAATACTCCAAGTGTGTCAGCATATAACATAAGCAAATTTCTTTAAAGGAAATAAATAATCAGTCAGTATCACAATTAAACCTCAAATATTGACACGCCTATACATAGACACATATACACACGCATATACATATATTTCTCCTCATGTCTGAATTATGCAAAAACATCTTGAAAATCAAGGCATCCGTGGGCTAAACTGGAAGTTCTTCAAACAATTAAATAATATCTTCTCATAGAAAACCGAGGAGAGCCAAGAGTTCACTGATAAACACCAGATTTTTATCTCTGATAAAAAGAGCAACTTGAATTAGCTGATGTTTTAGAATTATTTAAGCTCTACTCCCGTTCTACATACACACCTACAGCTATTTGCTGCTGCGAGCAGCCTCATGGCAGACCACCCCTCCCGGCATATAAGGTTAGACACAGCCTCCGTGGGATAAAAGCTTTTATCCTTCTAAAATCCAGCAGCCTGCCATGATCAGCTCCCGCTGAGCTCCGAGATGCAAACGGCAACACTACCGTCCGGGGGCTGCTATGCTCCCATGAGTAAGCACTTGCAGAGCCGGGCTATAATTAGTCGGAATATTTTTAGGGTCACTGGTGAAAATTAGAGAAAAATGACTGAGGAAAAACCCCAGAACGGTTTATTTCCCTCTCCCTCGGCTATTTCCAACCGCCGCAAGGAAAAAGAGGCAGAGGCCGAGGTGATGCACCCGCTCCGCGGGGAACACGTCCCTCGCTGCTGCCCGTTGCTGGGACTCAGCACCGCTCCGGGCACCGCCCGCGGTCACCCGCGGCGTGACGGCCGTGGCGAGTGTCCCGCTCCTCTCCCCCCGCCGCATGGCACCGCTGCTTACCTGACCGCCACCCGCACCGAGCTCTCGTCCTGGCCGGCCGACATGGTGCCGCGGGGCGGCGGCGCGCCTTGCCGGGAGCGGAGCCCTCAGCCGGGCCCGGAGGAGGTGGGGGCACCGCTGCGGCTCCCCCCTCACCTCCTCCTCCTGCTCCGCCACCTCCTCTCTCCAGCCATTTTAGGTGCCTGAATGAATAGGTAGGAGCCACGGCAGCGCAGGCGGTTCGCGCCGCTCCTCCTCCCCGCCCCCGCCCCGCTCCGGCCCTTCCAGTGCCTGGGCCGGGAGCGCTGTCACTCACTCGGGCAGCCCCAGCCCGCCGCGGGCAAAGGGACGGGCACGGCCCCCGGGGTCCGGCTCCCCCCTCCCCGCGCCCGCCGCAATGCGTCACAGGCCCCGCCCCGCCACACGCACGTGCACGGCCCGCCGCGCGCGGGGACGCCCTGAGGGGAGAAGGCGCGAAACCCCCGTCAGGGGTCCGTCGTCGTCCTCCGGCTCCTCTGATGGAATGCCGTGTCCCGATCCCGCCCTGTCCAGCCTGATACCCCTTCCCGGACCCTCTGCGGCACTCAAGTCCAGCATCTCCCGCCCGCTGCCGCATGCAGCTCTCCCATCTTCCGTGCTGGGCAGGGGGGTTCACCCCATCCACCCCATCCAAGCATGGCTGTCCTCACCTCTCTAATGAAGTGCCTTAGCTGGAAACGGAGTGGGCGGGTGACGCTTAATTTTTGATGCAAATAGTATCCCCATGCCAGGAAACAAGACCGGTTATTTTTCCCCAAACAATTCACATTCCTAAGGGAGGTTTTCCATCAGAATAGGCCTGGGTTTGAATGTGTAATGATATGCTAAAAACCTTGCAGTTCTGGTTGTTTTGCTTCTAATCCTGAAGGTTTTCATGCCCAGGCCCCAGCCGCAAGTAGGGGCTAGCGGCAGGATGGGGTCTGGCCATGTCCCTGGCTCCATTAGAAGTCCCTCCTCAGGAGAAATCCACTGTATTATTGCCACTCTGCTCGTTTCTCATAGTTACCTTCTCTATCCTCCCTATTTTCCTCTATTCATTTAGAAATTGGAGTTTTTCTGGGAAATGTCCCATCTAGAAGCCTACACAAAACGGTGGCCTCCTGCTTTCTCCTGAGTTACTCAGCACCACTGCTCAAGGCTCTGACAGCGTTTGAAACTGTGGGGGGCTTAGGCTATGTAACATGTTGTGAGGGATACTGGGACAATATTTTTCTGAAAGGCAGAAAAACAGAGACGCAGTTCAGTCTGAAGTCATGGTAGGAATGTGGAACAGGCAGAACAAAGCCCACCTTTTCCCAGCTCATGATTCTCTTTGTAATGGCATAGGCCAGATGCTTTGCTTCTTTTTTCACAATGTATTATAGAGCGGGAAAGATAGCGGATAAAGGAAAAGCTCCTGTAGGTGAACTGTATTCACCCACACATAATGGAGTCAAAATGAATGTGATACCAGGCTTACAGTTCAAAGCATTTCCAGCTAGTGAGGACTAAACGCTCAGGACTCTGTCAAATATCTGCCTGTACTGTAGTGAGCTATTTAAAAATGCCTGCAGCTCATCCACAGCGAGTGGAATCCTAGGGCATAATTAGGTTCTCATAATTTATTTACACCAGATTTACAAACTCAGCAAACAATAATGCTTAAGCAAACACAGCAAAGGCAAAGGTCTATACCTTTTTTACTGTAACAGCTTTAGTAACTCCGATACTTTCTTATCCAAAAGTATCCAATACATTTTTTCAGCTGATACAGCTACAGGGTAAATGCGACAAGCACGCTCAAGCCAAATTTGATCCTTGGCAGTATCTGCCTGCTTTTGTTTCATGTGGCATCTTTTGCTGGGTAAGCCCCAGTAGAGAAGAGCTCATCCACAATCACCCTGAGCATGCGTATAAAACCCTGCTAGGTCAGTGCCTCCAGCTTGCCGTGTGAGCTCTGCTACAGGCCCAGCGGGGAGCAGCAGCCCTGCCTTTCTCAGCCCTGGCTGCTCAGACCCAGGATCATAGACTAGATCTTGCCAGGGTCACTTCTTTTCTGGCCCTTGTGTGCCCTTAGACATTTGCCTCAGCCTGACCACAGCCAGCCCTCTCTCTTCCACATCAGAAATGAAGACAGCCGGTTAAAATGTCTGGCAGAATTCCTCCTGAGCTTAATGTTACATACTCAGATGGATCGGTATTTACAGGTTTCAGACCTTAATGACAAGGATTTGTTACCCACATTGGGATTAAACTGGAAGTCATACATTTTGGTACTATAGTAAAGCTATGCTTTTCTAATTTATGGTTATTTCAGTGCTACAGTATTACACACATATATTCCATGTTAAGTATTTTGCCCCAGTGCCAGACTCCTCTGAAATTGATACAGAAAGTTACATTCAGCTTCCTACCATGTTTCATGCAAATTGCCTGATTTGTGACTATTCTGATGTAAAACAGGAAAAAGACACAGGTCCTGTTTATTTAAAGGCTGATTAAAGATGTATTCCTTATTTCCAGAAAACATACAATCCTTTTGTTAAAATAAACTGGTTTTGACTGGTTTTTTTCCAAACCCTTCCAATGTAAACAAGCAGTCTGTTATACTGTTAACTTGGCTGCCCCACAAAACATAAATCAATTCTCTTGTTTTTCATTTCTTATAAGGTGGTTGACATCTGCTCTGCAGCATCCTATTCACCTCTTTGAAGAACTAACGTGAATAAATAAGGGCACAATCATGGAATCACAGAATCATAGAATAGTTCGGGTTGGAAAGGACCTTAAGATCATCTAGTTCCAACACCCCTGCCATCAGCAGGGACACCTCACACTAAACCATGCCACCCAAGGCTATGTCCAGCCTGGCTTTGAACACCACCAGCGATGGAGCATTCACAACTTCCCTGGGCAACCCATTCCAGTGCCTCACCACCCTCACAGTGAA